>JAEANM010019328.1:0-12394 GCA_017656035.1 Myanophis thanlyinensis | reverse complement strand
AAATAAATAAATAAATAAATATAAACATTATCTCATAGACCAAAGGAAGTCTAAGCATACTGAATGTAAAAATTCAGGGATATCATTTTTATAGGCCAACTAAAAGAGGCCTGATCCTGAATCTTGCATGATTTTCCTTTTTAAAAAAATCTGATTATTTGGTTGGAGAGGGGGAAATTAGCCACTGATTCTGTCTACCTTATAACTGGCAAAGATAAGAGATGCTCCTCCCCATCTTAAGATGCTAAGCTGCATTCTGGTTTGGGCTTCTTTGGCGACAGGTCAGAATCCGTGATTGTGCACAGTTTCGACCTGTGCTTGCTGCTGGAGTGCCCCGAGCCGTTTGGCTTCGGGGCTATAGCCACCCCACAGAGGTGGTGAAGAGGGGGTATCTGCCAGAGGGGTTGAGGGGAGGCATAAATCTCCTCCTCGGCTGGCTTTATATTTCCCTTTTCCAAAGGCGGTTGCAGCAGAGGTCAGAAATGGCCACCTCAAAGAAGAACCCAACCAGACAGGATTGTGCAGGAGGCAGTTGGTAAGGAGAAAGCTTGATTGACTGGATTAACAGAGAAAATATTTATGCAAAATAGCCTGGAATTTGAATTTTAAAGATTAATAATATCCCCAAAGAAACTTTTTGAAGCGACGAAGGAGAAGGGAAGGGGAAATTCTTCACTCCCATATTTATAGTATTAACTGATTTTGAGTATTAAGAAGAAGAAGTGATTTAAACAAGAAATTGTTACTAATCCCTTTTGACATAAATAGGCAATTTTAAGCTGGAAATAAAGTGTCAAAGGGACAATTAAAGACTTTTGAATATTTCAACTTTTTTAAAAGAAGGAAAGCAGGTGGGAGGGGGAAAGGGCAGCTTTTGAAACAATGGAGAAATCACCTGGAAACAAAAAGAAATAAAATCTTTTTAAGATACATTGTAGTTGAAACTTCATTGAAAATAATACAGCCCTCCCCCTTGGAAAGAGAAAGTAAAAGAAAGAAGCAAGAAGAAACAGCTTGGATTATTTGGTGACTTCCGGAGTTTTGGTTATTGGACTCTTAGGATTTTGAGGACATAAAATAAAATCAATTGGGGGTTGTTTAAAAGTGTGTAAAAATGGCATCACTTTTGGAAGAGTTACTTAAAGAAGAGAAAGGAGATCTATAGGGGGGGAAAGGATCTATTGGCCTTATATGTCAACTTTTAGAAACTGAGATTCTAAACTATATAAAGCAACAAGAAATACTTATAGAACAAGAAGAACAAGAACAAGAACTTTTGAAAATGGAGACTTTGAGCCACAGGAAACAACAGGAAATCTATAAAGAAGCAGCCATTTTTCATGATCTAGCAACTTTAATTGAGATTAAAATGGGAAAGGGAGGAAAGGGAGTTAAGGGAATTAAGAATTTAAGATCTGGTGAAATAAATAAAAAAGAGCTGTTTTAAAAGTTATTATAACATTAGAAAGAAACAGAAGAGAAGATCACAGAAGGGAGAATTTGAGAGAAAGGGAAGCAAAATGGAGAGGGGAAAGATGAGGGGAAGTAGGGGAAGGGGAGGGAAGGCATAAAGGAGACCCTGAGGCCAAGGTGAGCAGAGAGCATCCACCGCTTCCGCTCCCTGAGTTGGATAGTGGGAGAAGAATCTGTCCAGTTTGGTGTTGTGTTGAGTGGCAAATAGATCTACTACCATCCTGCCAAATCTGCGCTGAATTTGACAAAATGTGTGTGGATGCAGCTCCCACTCTGTGTGATCCAGAACTGCTCTGCTGAGCCAGTCTGCCCGAACATTGTCTACGCCCGATATGTGCTGCGCAGTTAGAGATAGCAAGTGTTTTTCTGCCCATGTGACCACCCGACGCACCTCCATCATTATATAGTGGGACCTGGTGCTGCCCTGGCGGTTGATGTGTGCCTTGGTGGCAATGTTGTCAGTCAGAACTAACACATGGCATCTGCCAATTATCAGCTGGAAGTGTTTGAGAGCTAGGTGAACTGCCCTCAGTTCTAACCAAATGATACTGTGTGTTAGTTCCGACCAAGACCACTGTCCCTGGGCGACATGTTGCTCCAGGTGGGCCCCCCAGCAGTGTAGTAGTAGTAGTAATTACCATCCTGGTTGGTTCCCAGAAGGAACAACCTTTGTGGATCTTCGGTGAGCTCCACCAATTCACTCCACCTTCACTCTGCGGGAGGACAAGCTGTTTCTGCTGCATTGATGAGGGAGCAGGAACCATTGTAAAGGTCAGGAGTGGAGTGGCACGATATTGAAGCACGACACCATCATGCCGAGCAGTTGGGAGAGCTGGTACAGGGAGGTCCTCGGTTGCCGAAGGACCTGATGCATCAGAGATGCTAGACTGACCTTTCTGTCATTGGATAGAAATACCCATCCCTGTTGAGTATTGATTACTGCTCCCAAGTGCTGTAGACAAGTGGTGGGCCGGAGATGACTCTTCTCCATATTGATGGAGAATCCGTGATCCCTCAACTTCCGCATAGTTATCTGCAGGTCTCTGTGTGCCATTTGTAGTGGTTGTGATTGGACGAGGATGTCATCCAGATATGTGTGTACCCTGACTGGGATCAGGTGCAGATGCGCCATGAGGACTGCGAGAATCTTTGTAAAGACTCGAGGAGCTGATGACAGACCGAATGGAAGTGCCTGATATTGAAAATGTAAATAGGCAAAACGGAGAAACCGCTGGTAGGCTGGGTGGATCGGCACATGGAGGTACGCTTCCGTTAGATCCAGTGAGGAGAGGAAATCCCCTTGCTATAGAAGTGATAAAATGCTGTGTAGTGAGTGCATCTTGAACCTGCGGTACCAGATGTAATAGTTGAGATGTTTCAGGTCCAGGATGGCTCTCCAGCCGCCTGAGGCTTTGGGTATCACAAAAAGATGTTTCAGGTCCAGGATGGCTCTCCAGCCGCCTGAGGCTTTGGGTATCACAAAACGAATAGAAGCCCTTGCCCTGAAACTCCTCTGGTACCGATATGATGGTGCTGATTGCAATCAGATGGTCTATTGCGTCACGCATTAGTGCTCTCTGTTGTGGGTCTTTGGAAGGCCTGCATTTGATGAATCTGTTTGGTGGAATGTCCTCCAACTCCAGTACAAGCCCGTGATGTATCGTCTGTCTTACCCAGATGTCTGGAGTGATGGCATCCCATTGGTCAGCGAAGTGCCGCAGGCGCCCACCAATGGGATGGCTGGATCCAGAGTCACTTGGATCGCCTGTAAGGGCATCCCCTGGTGTTGCGGAAGGGTTTCTTGGTATAAGCCAGTTGTCTGCCTCGAAAGGGGCGTTGTTGTTGTTGCTGACGGTCTTGACGGTATGTGTAATCTTGTCTGTAAGAAGAATCTTGTTGGTAAGATGGATATCTCTGGGTACTGACTGAAGGTTCATCATAGGTGCAATAATTCGGCTGTCGAAAGGAAGGAGATTTCTTTTGGTCCAAAGCCCTATAACCTGAGGTAATCTTTTTCTTTCCATCTTTGGTTTCAGAGAGTACCAGTGCCAAAGATTCTCCGAAGAGCTGAGCGCCCTGAAAGGCTGACGATGCCAGCTTCCATTTTTGTTTTTGGTCAGCCTGCCAATTTTTTAGCCATAGTAGCCGTCTTGCTATCACAGAGGATCCAATCGCCCTCGCTGCGAATTTTGCAGCATGGAGGGTTGTGTCTGCTGAAAATTCTACTGCAGCCACAATTTTGTTAACATCCTGATGGAGTCTAATGTCCTCCGTGGTAAGACGGGCTTGCAGCTGTTGGAGCCAGAATAACGTGGCACAATTGAAGAAAGAAGCAGAGGACGCCGCTTTTAAGGCTCAGGCTGCTGACTGGTGACCCCGGCGAAGCACCTGTTCAGAACACTTCTCCTCTGGTCGCAGGGCCTCAACTGGATCGGTCACTATGGCACTGTTGGTTGTCAATGCCACCACTGGTTCGTCCACCTTAGGTGGGTCCAGTGTTGAGGCAAAGGAAGCTGATAAGTTATAGAACCTCTTTTCTGAGTTCAATGGAGGTTTGCCCGCTGCCGGGACCTCCCACTGCTTGCTCACCAGGTCAGTGACAAGCAGTGGGGCTGGCACCTCTTCAGGTGTTATAGTTTGAGGTGCCAGGAGGAATTGCGCTGTCTCCTTAAGAGTTGGCTGCTCCTGAGCCATGGTGAGATCAGTCTTGTCTGAAAGAAGGGTAATGGCCTTAGCCTTATTCAGGAGTGTCCTGAACAAGGATGGGCAAAATAGCCCGGAGGAAGTCTGTGGCTCTGAGTAGTCTTCGCCATCATCCGATAAGAGGCAATCCTCCTCCCCCGAGTGGAGTGACTCACTGTCAGAGGCTGAGGGGGGGTAGTCAGCATTTCTGTCTCATTGTGTTGGTGGAGGCAGCCACTGGTGGCGGGAAGCTGTTCCACTAGTTGCAGCCCCACTTGGAATGGCTAACTGCTGTTGCGTCAGCGCTGCTGTAATGAGGTCCTTCATCTGACCCATCAGCAAGGCTTGAAGAGCTGCCAACGAAGAAGCAAGTTCAGTTGAAGTGGCTGCGGTTGCTGCAGGAGGTGTAGTGGAAAGTTGAACTCCTTGGGCCTCCGTAGGTTGGTCCTTTATCAGTTCCTGAGGAGCTGGCAAGTTGGTTTCTGCCCGTGGTTCTGGCAAGGGGGAGGGAGACAGAGCTGAGAAGGCGTGCCCTCCAGCTGGAGGGGACAATGGCCTGGAGACAGGCTCAGATTGCTCAGTGGTCGTTTGTTTTTGCAGTGATCTAGTCCATTGATCGTCCAGTGCCCACTGGTGGCATAGGCCCTCCTTGGATGAGGAAATTCTAGCCACTTTCCTGCTTCTGGACTCTATTTGGGGCAATATGTTTCCTCTTTCTGGTGCACTTGCAATTGGGCTGCAGAGACAAGGCCCTTGTAGGGTCCTGGCTATTGTTGTCCATTTTCCCTGGATGACAAGGAAAGAAGAAGGGATATAGAATGAAAACAACTGCATTAACCTATACGCGATAGCAGATGCGGCCCAGCCCAAGAGCATGAGGGAAGCTCTGGTTTACGGGAGAATCTTTAGAGGCTTGTGCTGCGTAAGGTGTAGGAGTGGTTGTAATTTGTGAATCTAGGCCCGGATGAGGCAAATCAAAATGGCGGATTCATACTGCAATGTTTTTTTAATGGTGGCTGTTAATGCCTGGCCTTGGTTTAGCGGCCCTGGGGGAGCGTTCTCCAAATTGTGTGAAGCCCTCAGCCTCGGTCAGGCCCTGGGCAATGCCGTGGGAGTCGCAGCTTGGAAGGGCTGGTGTCCCAGTCCTGCTCCACGCCTCTGTCTCCCAACGGGAGAAATTCTCTTAAAATCGCCTCCGAAGCTATGCCCAAAATGGCGAGCGGGACCGCCTCTGCTGCTGAGGCTCGGCCGCGCTCCATCTGATCAAGTGAAAATGCTTTCCTGCGTTGCCTGACCCTGCGGTGCGATTAGCCGGTAGAGCCCTCAATTGGATTACTCGCTGTCAAGCGGCATTATAAAGAAATGGCGGAAAGTGGGGGGGGCGGGAAATGAATGGCCGCTGATCGCTGCCTCGGAGGAAGCAGAAATCCTTTAAACTATGTTAGCAGTGCTTGAAGCTGCTTCTGAATGGTCCGGTTTAGATGATTAGTGGAACGATCGTCCATGATCATGTTCACCTCAGTCTCGGCTTACAATCTTCTTCCGCGTCGGCACTGCCCATCCAGTTCAAACTGATCGGCCGGCTCAAGGACGGCTGCAATCGACAAGAGGCCTAATGGTCTGAGGGCCTTGTTTGAGCTGTTCCTGTAGGATTACCAGCTCACTCTCTTCGGCCAGGATCAAGATGATTTTAAACGGAATCCTCCCCCCGGTGCTCCAAGCGAGATAATGGAGGTAAATTAGTTGATTGCTCGTTAAAGGATCCTTTCAAACTTGAGGAAAAAATGAACTTACAGCAACTTGAGAACAATTTCTTTTTGGTTGTGGAGAGACAATCTCAGATCTGCGATGACTGAGTAGTAACTGGGTCAGGAGGGCAGGCCTGGCCCCTTTTATGCTTTTAACTCAGTCACATGGATCTGTGAATGACGGGTGATTTCCCAATCATTGGATTGTCTCTTCACAATCAACGGAGAATAACAACTTTATGGTTAATGATTATTGTTTGACTATCCTTTTGTTTGTGATTAGAATATATTGAATTTTAAGGAAATGTACCAAGTAAAATTTGGTTGGAAAATTAGCTAATAGTGTTTAAACCATAAATAGTAAGAAACTAGAGAACATGAAATATAGATGATTAAAGTGATAGACAATGGATATTAGGGGGTAATGAAATATTTGCTAATAATTAAATGGAATAAAGAGAATATAGGGAATAAACACAGGAGGAGTTTTTAAATGTTTTTTATTAATTATAATGGTTCAGTGGATATCTACATGTGTGTGTGACAATATGAAATTATAAATAGAACAGACAAAGGTATAAATATAATGATTAGGTAGATATTGAAATTTTGAAAATGATATGTAATTGAATTTAGAGAGAAATGAGATTATTAAAATAAGGTTGAAAAAATTTAGGGGAAGGGATAAAAAGTTGAGATAATGTTGATATAGTTATGAGATATGGAATAGAATATAAAGACGAATATGTGGTTGAGCTTATTTCTGTATGGAGAAGTGATAATTCGGGATCTTGCTGTTCTCCAAAAAAGACATTATTTTTGGTTTATTTGGAAAACTCAATAAATTTTTTTTAAAAAGATGCTGAGCTGCACAGCTCAAAGTTAAAACATTTCAGACGTAGTCTACCCTGCAATACTTACTCTGATTCTCACTTGCTGAGATGCTTTAAGCTTGCTGTCAAAATGGCAATTCATTTTCCAACCTAAAGAAAGCAGTGGAGGGCAAAGTTAATGCAGGCAGGTAGTAGCTGGATCAGAGAGATATAATTCTTATGTGTAAACAAGGCTTTGGACTAAGAAGTTTGGTTTAGAGCAACTTTCCCAGAACACAACAGAAGAGCCAAATGAAGCAGTTAATGCGCTTGTCTGAGCCCTGGGCTCTCAATTTCAAAGGAATAAACATCTTATTCTTTTATTATCAAGCATGCCACATATTAGTGGCATATAATATTAGTGCTAAAAAAATTCCTTATCAACCAAGTTTGCTCAAAAAATAGGTGGGAGAAAATTCTGTAGGGGCTAAATGTGAAAAAACAACAACCCACCTTTGGTTCTGCAGGGACTACTATTGCTACATTTTATATTGTTGTAACCAAAGCATTTTATTCCATTTAGCAAGCAGGAGAAGAAAAATATGAAGGTGACTTTCTTAAATCCTTCCCCTTCTTTTTGGGTAGGGATGAAAGAGAAATAAATATTTCCCATTAAGACTCTTTTATAATGAATGAGAAAACATCAGCTTGAAATACAATGGCATTACCAGCAATAATAGCAACAGCAACAGGCAAAGATTTTCAGGCAATGGATCTCCTTCCTGCACACAGTAGTGAAAGTTGGAAATCAAGTATTATAGCCTTTTGCAAGGAATACTGTAAGCTATATTACTCACACTGCATCTTCTAATGCCTCCACAAATCACAGGAGCGGGTAAAGGGGAGTGGGTTTTTACAATTTTTATGCAAAGAAGTCAAGCATTTCAAGAACTAGAAGAAACCGGCCCATACAGTAGATACAGTGTTATATTTTGTTTTCCTATTAACACATTTACAGACTGGTGTGTTCGACCATTAGCCAGTAAATTTCACTCTTTCACATAGTGCCACAATACATACAGAAAGAGGGAAGGCTTTAATGTGTTATTGTATCACTACTTTATCACTTTGATACCCCAAACTGTCCACCCCCTGCAGATGTGGCTCCTACTATGGTATAATTTTAAAAAGCCAGATCCTGCAGTTAATTTATATTTTTAAATTAGCTCCAAATGCTAATATAGTAACTTGATAAGTAGCTATTTATATACAATACCATCTACTTTAAAAGATTACAATTTAGAGTAGGTGATGTTTTTAGATCTATCTAATTTGTTTATTTGAAAACTATTCTGGAAAAACTTTGATCATCCACATTACCCTCAGCCAGATATCTTGAATATCTTGTGAAGGCTTCTGCAATTTGGTTGCTTAATATCTGCAAAGAAAAGGTAATATATTTACTTGGTTCATAACAGTTACCTCCTATCTTGTAGGGGCAGAGCTGGTGTTGGTGGCAGCACAACAGGTGATCTTGAAGCTCCAAGATTGCTATCAATATCTCAGCTGCTGGATGGTCCTTTTGGACCTAAACCGTCCCATAGAGATGCTGATAGAGAAAGGCACATCCTGTTAATCTCAGGGACATCGCAAAGTCCCTGGTAGATTCAGGGGAAGCCCTTTTTTCCGGTGGCAGAGAGGCAGCCATTAAGCTGCTGAAGCTGAGACAGCTCTGGAAGGAAGGAAGCTGGAGAGAAAGTGTGTCAGTTGGGTGAGATAATTTTCTACTTACTATTTTTGGGAGAGAACACCCTAAAGGATTTAAAGTGAAACTAAAAGTGAAGATAAAAGAGGTTAAGCGGCAAAATTAATCTTAAATTAAATGGTTTCTTCTTCTTTTTTTATTGGAACTTGGAACTTGCTAAAGGTTTTTCAATTTTAAACTGGACTGGTTTTTTCCTTTCTAATTTTTCCTTTCTAAATAACTCTTTTGAATAACTCTTTTGAAAGTCTCTTTTGATTAGGATTCTCTTTTTTTTTCTCCTTTTTTCTTTTTGCCTATTGCTCAAATAAATCTTTTTATTTGAGAGCTCACTGTTTTCACCTTTTAAAGTTTTTTTTTCTTTTTTTATTCCTGGCTTTGGATATATGAAGGGAAGAGAAAGTAGAGAGAAATAAGAAACACTGCCATCTAGAGGCTTGGATATCTGCATTAGTGGTTTTTGTTTGTTTGTTTGTTTATACATGGGAGTTACATTCAAGGACTCTGAGCTTTCTACTGAAAAGATAGTTGAAAGAGCACAGTAAATTGTTTAAGCAGGTGCTCCTTTGTAAACTCACTGATAGCTGGAGTCTGGAGTTGAAATTGAAAGAAGAAGATTGAAGTGACCTTGGAACGAGAACTGAAACCTTTGTTATGAGCCCTGGATATTTGGTGGTGTGTTTTGTTTCTTGACAGAGTTGTGCGCTAGTCCTTTCTGTTCACTTCCTTTTCATTTCATTTTTTTAGGATCAGATTTTAGGCTTTTTTTCTTTTTGATATAGAAATTAGAATACATACATATTTTTTTCCCTCCTCTTTTTCTTTTCTTTTTTAGACAATTGGAATCAGTTGGATTAAGGTACACAAGTGCCTGAAGAGTTTTTTTCTTCCTCTTTTTCTTCCTTTTTTCCCCTTTTTTCTTTTTTCCTTCTCCACCTCCTTTTTCTCTTTTTAGATTTTTATTGGCGTGGCAGCTACCTACTTTTGTGTTGTTTTTTCAACTAAGCACTACAAGATGAGCAGAAAGGAAGCAGCCACAGTTTCTTCAATACCAAGTTCTTCTTCTTCACCATCCAGAGGACAACAATCAATACAGATGATGTTGCATCAGGAGGAGAAAAAGGAAGTAACATTACAGATGATTATGCAAGGAATCCAAAAGATACAAGTAAAAACAGACAATATTGAAAAGAGAACAGAGGTTATTGAGTAAAGAACTGAAAAGACAGATGAGAAAGTCTAGGACATCCAACAGATGATGAGGCAATATGAGGATAGATTTAAGAAAATTGAAGATATACACTGAGATAAGAAAATTGGAGAGATTGATACTCAGTTGAGTGCAGTTGAAAAAGATAAGAATGGATTATTGGGATGGGAGATTGATAGGTCAGAATTTTATCTTAGATTCCAAAATGTAGAAGAAGAAAAAGGTGAGAATCTTGCTGATATAATGATAGAAATCTTGGTAGAAGAGTTGGAGATAACTAAAGAGAAGATGATGAATGGAGTAGACTAAGTGTTTCATGTCTACACAAGATATGCAGTGAGAAACAAATTACCAAGAGACATTCATATTAATTTCACTAAGAAAATATTAAAACACAGATACGGTAGGTGGCAAGAGAGAAAATGTTAAAATATAAAGACAAAGAAATTGTGGTACTTGAACAACTACCAAGAAAAGTGAGAGAGATGATAATATCTATTTTTGACCGAAGAATTACTTAAGAGGGGAGTCAATTATCAATGGTTAATACCAGAAGGTGTCATATTCACCTGGCAGGAACAAAGACACAAAATTTATACAGTTAAAAGACCTGAGCTATTCCATGTAGAATATTTTAGAGGAAAAGAGGAAGTATCAAGAAAAAAAGAGTCACTAATTGAATTCCAAGAGGAAGATGTAGTAGCAATTGAAAAAGAAGAAGGAGCTGTAGGCTCCAGAGAGCAACGACAACTGAGAACTAGTAGAACTACCTTTTTATAAAGTGTAAACTGGAGGAGAGAAAATTAATTACAATTAATATAAATGGAGTTAATTTAGCTATCAAAAGAAGGAAAATATTTCATAAATTGGAGAAACTAAAATTTGCCATAATTTGCCTACAAGAAGTACATATTAAAAAACAACATGGACAAATATTGAAACAACCAAAATTAGGGAAATTATTTGCAGCATTGACACAATGTAAAAAGAGAGGAGTGGTTTTGTACATTAGAGATACAATTGCTGCAAAACAGATTTATCGAGATGATGATAGAAGGATTTTGATGGTGGAGATAATGGACAATAACATGAAAACACTTTTAATATTAATACAATTGTGGGATCTGCCTGCAATCCAGGCCAAATTCTATGGCAGTCCAGACAAAGTGGCCCTATTCCTGGGTCAGGTGTTAAATCATATGGACTGGTATGCCCACCTGTACACTTCCCAGTAGGCTATAGTTATGGCTGTGGCTGCAGTCATGGACAAAGAGGCTGCAGATTGAGTCATGGATTTGCACAGCGACCATGCGCAGGAACTGGGCAGCATTGACCTGCTCCTTGATGTGCTCAGAGAGTGTTTTGAGGATAGCATGAGGATGCAGCAGGCAGAAGCAGAATTACCTGCTGTTCAGCAGAACAGGTGGCCTGTAGCCACATATGTCCAAGAGTTCCAGCATTTAGCAGGGAAGTTGCATGGCTGGCTGGAACAATTGCTGAGACACCAGTTCAAGGCAGGACTGGATCGGTTTCTATGGCAGTCTTGTGTGTATTGGGGCATTGGGCCAAGATTGACCACATGGTTCCAGCCGGCCACTGAATTAGAGACCAAACTCTGAGACTACCACTCAAAAAGGGAGTGGCAGATGTGACCCCACAGAGTGCCATAGGAGGGGCTTCAACCACCTGGACCAGCCCCACTGACCGTACCCAAAGCAACGGTATCAGACATCCAGCCGCCAATGCTGCTTCTGTTGTGGGAAACCAGGACACTGTGTGGCAGGATGTCCTGCTGCTGGCCTTCCTACACCCAATGGGTCAACAGGACCAAAGTTGGGTGCTACAAAAGGTCCGAACAGGAAAACCCCAGAAAGGTCTCATGGGACTCACCAGGTCACTAAGCCATCCTCACCAGGTCAGGAAGAAGAACTGAGAACCAGGGAGATGAAACCACCCTGGACAGCGAGGAGAGTGACAAGGTGATAGCCCTCAATCCTATGGTATGTATGACTATCAGGCCCTTTTGGTTGCAAGTGGTGTTGTCGGCAAAGAGGAGTCATGCCTGCAAGGCACTTATAGATATGGGCTGTACCCAGTGCTTATTAAATGCAGCAAAGGTGGCCCATTTGGGGGTCAGTTTGAAAGAGTTGCCTCAGCCTATCTGATTTGAACAAATGGATGGGTCCTTATTGGCTGTCAGTTGGTGACACATGTGACTGGGAAAGTAGCATTGGCTTTTGGACAACATAAGGAGTACCTCAGGTTCATTATGATCCTGACCATGATGGAGGAGTTAGTCCTGGGGTTGTTGTGGCTGACCAGTCCCCAAGAAACCACATCCAACTTCTCTCAATGACTACCACCCTGTAGCCCTGACCCCAATAGTGATGAAATGTTTTGAACGTCTGATCAGAAACCTCATCACTTCCTCACTACCAGACACACTGGACCCCCTTCAGTTTGCCTACCGTCGGAACCGTTCAACTGTTGATGCCATCTCCCACCTTCTCCACACATCACTTACCCACTTGGACACCAGAAAAAGGAACTATGTTAAGATGCTCTTTGTAGACTACAGCTCAGCGTTCAACACAATAATTCCTTCCATACTCACTGTCAAGTTGGAATACCTGGGACTTAACTCACCCCTATGCCGATGGATCTCCAACTTCCTGACTGGTAGACCACAGGCGGTAAGGATGGGTGG
>JAEANM010019327.1:0-12394 GCA_017656035.1 Myanophis thanlyinensis | reverse complement strand
AATAAATAAATAAATGTACCTGGGTTACATTGTCTCCCAGGACATGCAAATTAACTGTAGAACAGATCAGGATTATATTGGGCATGAAACCTTCCAGAACCAAGTACCAGATTACAGCCCTTTTGGGAGTCCTGGAATTCTGTAGGCCCTAGATTCCATCATTTGAGGAGCTAGCTTGACCCTTTGTATAGTTAACCCCAATAGATATTATAGATTTCATTGTATGAACTAAATCACGATACCAAGTATTCGAAAAAATAAAACTAACCTCAGCTCTAGCCTTGGGCTTGCCAAATTATCAGATATCCTTCATACTTTTCATACACAAAAATCAGAGGTTGGCTCAGGAATACTAACAGAAAAATTCAGCCCCACACTACAACCAGTAGCATATTATTCCATCCAAGAGGACCCAGTAGCCTGGGGAGATGTCCTCTGCCTGCAGGCAGTAGCTGCTACCATAGAAATATTAAAATATTCAAAGGATCTTATCCTTGGCTACCCCCTCACCTTAAGGGTTCCACACAATTTTTTCGGCTTTCTCTTTCAATTCCAAATTCGAGCTTTCATCCAGCAGCGACTGGCACAGTATGAAGCTGAACTTTTTCATAACAGACCACATCACTTTTGAATGATATTCTATACTGAAACTGCCCACCATGTTGCCAACAGAATATGCAGACAATATCCTACACAACTGCCTCCAACTTGTCCAAGACACTGAGCTGCCACTATCCAATCTGATTGATGTGCCTCTGCAAAACCCAGATCTGGAACTCTTCATCAATAGATCATCCTATCTACATGAAGTGACCTGAGTCATCAGTGTCGCAGTCATTTCCTTCTAAAGGATCATCTGGGACTCCCTACTATCACTTTCACATAGCACACAATCCACCGAATGTGAAGTTCACAAGCATGTGAAGTTGTGGGAAACAGGTGTGTGTGCGTGTGTATGTATGTATGTATGTATGTATGTATGTTTGGGTCTTTTCCTATGTAAGATTGATAGTATCTTGGCATCTCTCTATAAATACTGGCAGGGGGGTTTGGTGTGCTGGGCTAGTTCGCTGTATTGTTATTTCTTGATTGGTTGATGGAGTTGATGTTAGCAGATTGGTTGGCTTTTTTGTAAGATCCTGTGTGGCTGAGGTATTGGCTGTGTGTCTGTCAGCCTCCTATGTTGTAATGGCCTGGGTAATGGGTTGAGTGATGACCTTGTGAGTTCTATTGTTACGATATCCTGGGTCTTATGTTGTAATCTCCTGGGTCATTTGTTGTGTATCACCATGTTGTGGGTCATCTCGTCTATCAGCCTCCTGTGTTGTAATGGCTTGGGAAATGGGCTGTGTAATGATCTTATGAGATCTATTGTTGTGGTATCCTGGGTCTTGTGCTGTGATCTCCTGGGTCGTTTGTTGTAACTTCTTGAGTTCTTGTGGTATGATTTCCTGAGTTTTGTGATGTGATGTCCTGGGCGGGTGGCTGTGATGTAGCATTCCGGGTTTTGGTTTGGCTTCCAGTTTGGGGTCTGGGTTGTGTTCTTGGCATGTGTCAATTTGTTTGGTTTTAGGGTCAAGGGGTGTGACAGCTGGCAATGCGGCTGTGGTCTGGTTTCTGGCCAGTGGCTGTCTTTCATTTATAGGATGGGTTTGGGTTTTGGTCTGGTGAGGGGGGTTGGTGGTGATGTCTTGTGTAATTTTGGGTCCGATGTTGGTTTGTGTGACTGGGACTCATTTGTTGGTGAGGACTAGTTTCCAGATGTGTGGTAGGTGGGAGGTGTCATTATGTTTATTCATGATATGGGGGTGTTTCTCCATTTCGATGGCTTCCCTGATTATTCTCTTGTTGAAGTGTTCAGTGTTGGAGATTAATTTGGTTCCCTCAAAATTAATTTCATGTCCTGTGACTTTAAGGTACTGGACAAGGGAGGAAGTGTTTTCTTCATTTCTAACTGCATTCTTGTGTTCTGCGATGCATGCATTTATTCTTGTGTTGGTTTGTCCAATGTATGTGGCTGGGCAATTGTTACACAGTATTTCATAAACTCCTTGGTTTTTCTAGCTGGATCTTGTCTTTGGGGTTTCTTAGGATGTTGGCTATTATTTGGTCAGTGCTGAAAGTTGTCTTGATATTGTGTTTGTGGACAATTTTGCTAATTTATATGTGGTGCCTTTGATGTAGGGGAGCAGGGTGATACCATTTGGGAGTGTGTCTCTCTTCAGATTAGATTGGTAATTGTGTTTCTTTGGTATCAGTTGGAAGTTAATAAGTTAGTGAGGGTGTGAAATTCTGTTTTCAGGTGGTCTTTGCCGGCTAGGCGTTTGGTTCTGGAGATGAGGGTCTAAGCTACAGTGTTTATCTGTGCAGGGTGGTGATGGGATTGTGCGCTTAAGTGCGGTTGGTGTGTGTTTTCTTCCAGTGGATGGTGTGTCCAAGAGAGCCATTGCTTTTTTTTGTAAATTAGGATATCCAGGAAGGGAAGTTGGTTGTTGGTTTCTGTTTCCATGGTGAATTGTATTTTGGGGTGTAGGTTGTTGAGGTGTGTGAGGATGTTGTCCAGTTTTTCTTTCCTGTGTGGCCAAATTATGAAAGTATCATCTACATATCTAAGCCAGAGTTTGTGTTTGTGTTCGGATTTGTCTAGAGCATTGGTTTTGAAGTGTTCCATGTATAGGTTAACGATGACAGGTGAAAGGGGTGACCCCATAAGTGCTCCTTCTATCTGTTTGTATCTTTGTCCATTGTGGATGAAGTATGTGTTGATTATGGCAGTGGTTGATCAGATCTAGGAAGTGTTTTGGGGAGTTGTATTTGTTTTGGATGGCTGTCATGGCTTCTTTGATGGGTACTTGGGTGAAGAGGGATATGACATCAAAGCTCACAAGTAGGTCGCTGGGTTGTAGGTTTTGTTTGTTTATTGTTTCTATGAAGTGGACAGAGTTTTGTACGTGTGAGGTGATGGATTCTGTGTAGGGTTGGAGTTGTTTGGAGAGAAATTTGGCAAAATTCTGTAGAATTGACTATAGTCTGAGTGGTATTCCTTCTTTGCGTATCTTGGGGAGACTGTTAAGGATAGTCCCCCATTAGGGGAATGGGTGTGCAGTGAACTGCTGTGAGAGTGGTGTGGTAAAATACACAAACCAGAATACAGAGACACTAAGTAGAAAAATAGGTTTTTACTTCCATGGAAATAGATATTTTGCAAAGTCCATCAATCAATCCAAATTCATACATAGTCAACTCAGTCAGTCATCAAACAGTTCAGTTCAGGGATAATCCAATAATCAAAATCCAGTAACAAATATACAGTTCGGTACACAGAGACAGTAGCAACTCACAATAGATCCTCACTCTTCTATCTCCTCTGCAACAGTAACCAATAACCAACCACCAACATCCATAGAGGCCATAGAGTTTAGGGCATTTGGATGATTTTTCTCTGGGGATGATTCTCTGTTGGATCTCTTCACTGATGGGACAGGCTTTTATTTTGGATTTGGTGGTTTTTTTCCAGCTAGGTGGTGGGGTCAGTGTTTAGAGGTTTGTAAGTGGGGTCTTGTAGGTTGGATAGTTTGCAATGGTAGTCTGATGTGTTCATTACAACTGTGATGTTGCCTTTGTCTGCTGGGAGAATGATAATGTTGTTGTCTTTCCACAGGTTGGTGAGTGCTTTTTGTTCTTCTCTGTATAGGTTGCTTCCGGATGGGTTGCTGGAGCAGAGGATGTTGGTGACTTCAAGTCTGATTTGTTGGCTACATCTGGGTTAATTTTGGTTAAGCTAGCTTCAACTCTGCATAAAATGTTTTTGGTGGGGATGTGTTTGGGGGCGACTGCAAAAATGAATCCTTTGGAAAGGACATTGGTTTCTTCTATGATGACAGTTCTGTCTGATATCAACTCCATCAACAAATCAAGAAATAACAACACAGCCAACCAGCTCAGCATACCAACCCCCCTACCAATATTTAGAGATAGCAACTTCTGATTACGCTTTGCTCGCACTAGCACAAAGCAGAAAACACCAGCCTGAGGATGGCGAGTGGGACCTTGCCGAAACATTGCCAAGATACTATCAATCTTATATGGGAAGAGATCTGCGTTTACCATATCACAGGGGTACTTTGGAAGCAATAGGGATCTGTAACTTCAACAGGACACCCAATCACCCATGGAAATTATTACAAACTTACTGTGGTTTCCAAATTATTACAACTTACTGTGTTTCCCCAAAAATAAGATCTACCCTGAACTAAGGGCACCTAATATAAGCCCTACCTCCAAACTAAGCCCTAGTGAAGATCGTCATCAGCCAAGGGGGGAGGGCGGCACCAAAGATGGCAAAGGCACAGGCACCAATGATGCAGCACAGGTGAGTTGATTACCTGTCCAAGCAGCAGGCAGAGGCAGGGGGAAGCAGATGATCCAGATGCACCACACAGGCCATGGGAAAGCTGAGAGATGCAAAGACGAGCCTCCTGCAGCTGTCTGCCCACTCCATCCCACTGTCTTTTGGATTGCCTGCAGCCCAGGGTATATCCAGATGCCTTCCACTCTGCACCTCTGCCTCTGTCTGCTGATTGGACAGGTAATCAACTCACCTGAACTGCATGGGCTTTGCAGTTCCAAAGTGCACCCACCAAGGTACCAGTGGGCTGCAGCTTTGCCGTATAACATCAGTCCTCATGTTCTTGCTGTCTTTTGTGCATGCACTGAGGGGATGGGGCACTCAGCCAGGCTGAAATGAATTTCTCAAAAATAAGCCCTAGTGCTTATTTTGAAGCCCCCCAAAATATAACTCTTATTTTCAGGTAAACATTCTATCCAATTGCCCTCAGCTATAGCCATTATACAATGCCCAGCCCACCAAAAAGATGACACTCAGGTCACTAAAGGCAATCAATACAACACACACTATATGACCAAGTGGATTGCCACACATCCTACCCCCTCACTCATTATTGCGCCTTCAATAAAGGTCTATCCACAAATCCCTTATCAGGAGTTCTTAGAACAAGCTGAGGCGGAGTTATAGATTAAAAAATATGAAACAATCTTTCAGGAAGGGTTTTGACAAGTATAAAATGGGAGGCCCATTGCCCTCTGTCCCCTTTTGCGACCCATATGACAACAGTTACACTCAAAGGGTCATTATGGGGTTCAAGCTATGGTAGATGCTACCTGACAAGTCTGAACCTGGAGCTTATAGCAAGGCTATGCAGCTAGAAAAAGGCCATCAAACATGCCAGGCTAATAATGCTTTATTGAGAAAGGCAATCAATGAGGGAGGGAGACCATGGGTACAGCACCCTTTCGAAAAACTACAGCTGGACTTTATTCAGCTGACTAGAGCAAATGGTTTTCAATTAGCTCTAGTATGTAAGGACTAACATAACCACTGGGTAGAGGATTTCCATGTCACCATGCCATCACCCTTGATATAGCCCGGCATCTATTAAAGGACTAGTGCCAAGGTTCAAGGTGCCCAGTGTCTGAGACATGGACTGAGGGAAATACTTTGTGTCATAGGAGATTATCCATGTGTAACAGGCCCTAGAGATAACCCAGAAACTTCATGTGCTTTACCAACTACCCTTGTCAGGATAGATAGAACACCAGAACAGGAACAAGACCCTCCTAGGCAAACTTTGTCAGGAGACACATCTATCATGGCCCTAAGTTCTACCCATAGCCCTGTTCCACCTCAGAACCAAATAAGGTGAGATTTAGGCATCCCTCCATTCAAATAGCTCTTTGGCTGCTCCCTAGATATCTTAAAAGGTTTATACCCCTACTTCCTTAGCCTAGAAATGGGTAGTCTTATCACCCTATCTTTCATCCGTATACCAGCAACTCTGCAGACTGTGGAAGCACAGCACCTTGACATAGACACTGATGCTCAAAGAAAATCTTCATCTGTTCAAGCCAGGAGATTGGGTCTGGATCAAGTCTTTCAACCAAAAATCACCACTAAACCTAGCTGGGAAGGACCTTTCCAGATCCCCCTGAAAACTCTAACAGCCATAAAGATAACTGAGAAGGATGCCTGGATCTATTGGACTCATGTCAAACTGGCAGTTCTTGGTCATAGCATTGAACCAATCCCAATACCAAAAGTCCCACCTCTGAGACTACAGAAAAACCCAGAGACAGGTGAGTGAACATTAAGGATTCTATTTTTGCAACAAGGATGATGGGGAAGACTTTGGGTAAGGAATGGAAGTGTGTTCTAACATCGTACCTGATATATTCTGTGATCCATTTGACTAACGGATTTATGGAGACACTCTGTTCTCTGACAAGAGTAATATTTGGAAGTACTTGACAAGGAAAGTGTTAAATACTACAGAAATTTTCCAAAAGGGAGGAAAGTCAATTAAGGATATTTTAGCAACCTGTTTCATAAGGGTAGACATACACCCATGGTTATCCAAAATTTCACCTTAATGGCTTCATATTCCACCATTTTTGATTGGAGACCCAGCACAGATTTTAGAGACAAAGCCATGTTTGTTCTACACATTGTTACTGCAAATAGTGTGCCTCAAAATGGAGGGTTGTGTAATCCCTACGGTAATGGATTGCCAAAATTTGAATAACCCTGCCATCCCGGAAACCATAGACAGTCCCCTTTGCATTTAGCTATATTAGATTCCCCTTGGAATGGTTCATATACTGTGGAAGAAAAGCCACTAAAGGACCCTGCATCCTACGATGGCTAACAATTTTTATGCTCTCCCTACAGAGATGGCAGAGAAAAGAATTCCAAACCCTAACATCCAATTGTGATTCCCAGTCTTGCTCATAAAAATGGAATACATGGCATTGGCAGTATCATTGATTGGGATGCTAGCACTTGCTGTAAGTAATTCAAGAAACATAAACAATCTGGCATGTATGCTCATAAAAATCTAAATTCAACCTCCCCAAGCCCTAGATGCCCCGAACAGTGAAATAAGATATATTAGAGAAGCTCCACTTGAAAACAGGGCAGCCATAGATTACCTATTGCCAAGACACAATCAAGGAGTTTCAAGGTATATACGTTTTATGTACTGTTTTAACCTAATAGGAAACATAACACACTTTCAAGAACTAACATAAGATATTGGCTATGAAAAAATCCCCTTCAACCTATCAGGACTCTTCTCTTGGCTACCAGATGTTCACTGGTTAAAGGCTCTCTTCTTGGGAGCAGCTGCCAAGATTGTCTTAGGGGTCCTTCTCTGTTGCCTGCCAGTGCATACCCTTGTGCCTGAACACCTTAAGAAACTGCCTCCCCACTTCACCAACCACTAGGACAGGGGTAGGGAACCTATGGCTTGGGAGCCAGGTGTGGCTCTTTTGAGCATTTCATCTGGCTTGCAGAAAAAAGCTTGCCCCCACCATTCCCCGCATCAAATGGAATTTGAGGGGAATGGAAAAAAAAAGGAGACCTTTTGCGACACTTTTAGGACATCCGCTCTTTTCCCTCCTCGTGAGGCCGGAAGAGCGCTGTTTGGGGTGGTGGTGTGCTGGTGGGGTGGTTGAGAGGGCGGAAGCAGAAGCGTGCGAGGGGGAGGACGAGGGGAGCAAAACAAAGAAGAGGCGGCAGCGGAGGGGGCGCTGTGATGCGACGGAGGGACAATGAGTGGCTCCTTGGCACGCCTTCACACATCCACTCACCGGGGCCTATGGGGGGTGGGGCTGCTGCCCAGGGAGGGGGCCTCAGAGACCCCTCTGCCCTCCTGAGCTGGAGCCTTGGCCCTTGGGAGAGACCCAGGCCCGTCTGAGGAGGGAAGGCGGCTGCCAAGGCAGCGGGGTTGCTTTCCTCCACAGAAGCGGTGGGGGGGGGGCTTGCTCTGGGGAGGATGTCACCCTTCCCTGCCTCCCCCCGCCTCCCTTGCAGCTCCGGCTATGGCGAGAGAGAGAGGGGGTGGGGGGAGGCCTCGGGCTGGGTAAAATAGGGGCTCCTTAGGCGGGTCCCCCAACTGCCAGGGCAGTTATTATATTATATGGCTCTTACTGAAATACATTTCCAAATATTTTGCTTTCATGGCTCTCTGAGTCAAAAAGGTTCCTGACCCCTGCACTAGGAGAAATACCCAGAAGATTTCACTAATGATGTACCAAATAGATCAAAAGTATCAACTTTACTCCAATTAAATCTGGATTGTGCTGAATATTAGCACAAAACTGTCAGTGTGTGCACAGTGTGACTATGTGAGACAACCCAGGAGCAAATATAGTAAACAGAGGTTTGTATTTATATAATGGTTTTCTCCACAGTCACACTGTGCTCACTCTGTCAGGTTATCGGTCCAGACTAGAGAGAAGGCCAGAGTAACCAGAGAGAAGAGAAACCCAGTAAGAGCTTGCATTAGAGGGGTTGTGCATCATAGTTTGTTAGTGATTAGTGCTTTAATGGAAACAAGCAATATTGCTTCCATCAGTGTAATGGGAGGAGGTTTCATGGTGTCTCAGCTGAATGAGATAAACTACCTCTCCTGGAGTATAAAGATGGAGATGTACCTGTGAAGGGAGGAGTTGTGGACAATAGTTACTAATCCACCAACAGTCCTGAATGATTGGGACTGGAGAAGCAGCTGATACATGTGAGGGGTCTCCAGTCCGCAAAAGGGTGCCGGGAGGTGTTGTGCAATGTGTATGTTAGAGAGACTGCAGGCAGCAAAGAGTTACTAACAAGGAGACTGTATAAAGCAAACTGAAGCCGGGGGAAGAGTATGTCCTCACATCTGCAGGCTGAGAAAGATATTCCTAGAATTAGAGAAAAGAGGAATGACATTTACTGAGGCACACAAGATATATGTGGTGCTCAGTTCATTAGATATTTCATGGGATGTTCTCGTGACTAGCCTAGAGTCTATGCAAGAGAGAGACTTAACTATGGCATATTTGACTGGCTGATTGTTAGAGGAAGAATGGAAACAGCTTGAAAGGTAACTAGGAAAGGAAGGAGATAATGCTCAGCACAGGCCAACATCGGCAACATCCAAAGCAGAGCAGTTGAGACCATTCATACAGTGAAATGTTACTTCACAGGTGGTTCTACAGAGCATCTCCAGAGACACTGCCCTGAGAGTAGAAACAGAGGAACAGTGAGACAAAGGTGCAGGGCTACTCAACCAATGAGGAGTGGTCCTTCATTGTCTTTTTCTCTGGCAGCAACAGCATCTGAAAACACTAGAAACACCTGGTTGTTGGACGGTGGGGCAAGTCAGCATATTGCAAATGACCCACAAACATTTTCTGGCTTGAGACCAGCTAAGCAAACATTTGTCAGTTTGGCTAATGGACAACAGTCTGCTGTTAAAGGGGAAGGTAAAGTCTATGAACCTGAAATTGGGGAATCATTAGACAATGTATTATATGTACCTGAATTAGATCATAATCTGTTGAGTATTTCTAGTTTAAATAGCCAAGTATGTGAAATACTGTTTGCTAGAGGACAATACAACATAAGGAAAAGTGGAAGAATTCAAGCTGTTAAGCCGGATAATCTATAGTTGTGTGTTCTATGCGTGTTGTGTTCTAAATGATGATCTGTCTGTATTTGAAGTCCCACAAGATCTTTACCTTCTCATTTTCGACAACTTTTTCCACTTTGTACTCCCATAACTTTTCGGATACAGGTAAGTCATGTTTTTTATATAATGCCCAGTGCATTAGTTAAGCAACTCAGTCATAACTAGCTTTGTAATCCATATGTGCAATTTTGCTGCACTCACATATTAAATGTGAAAGTGTTTCAACTTTGTCATTGCAAAGTCAACAGTTTGGATTGTTGGTGGTTTTTGGGATCTTTGCTTTCATGGCATTTGTTTGTAGTGCTTGTTCTTGAGCAGCGAGTATTAAACCTTCCGTTTCTTTCTTGATGGTTCCCATCTTAAGTCATGCCCATGTCAAGTTGTCACATTTTCCTTCAATGTTTTTCAAGTGCTGTTCATGTAAACCTTTGTATATTATTGTACTGTATTTTTTCTGAAAAAAAGTAAAAATATCATGAAGGTAATGAATGCCTGTTGTTCATCAAGAGATATTAAGTGATTTTCTGCCTTGTTTCATAGAGCCCATAACTCTTACGAATTTTGAAAACTTAATTTCAGAATTTCATACTTGATACTTGCTTGACTATTAGATACATGGTTCTAGTTAATATAAGGGAAGATTTAATTATGAAATTGTTTCTAGAATGATTGTGCCAATACTTGTTTCATTTAGGATTTTTTTTTTTAACATTTTCTGGAATGAAAAGTAGTTTAAAAAGGTGACAGTGATTATAAACATCTAGTACAGGGTAATTTATTGATTGTTTGACAGGAAGAGAGCTGGCAATCAGAACTTGGCTGGAATTCATTCTGTCAGTTGATTTCCTATTTCATGAAGAGATTTTATTCCCATAACAGTGGGAGATAGGCTAAGTGGAAACAGTAATTAGCCAAAAGCTACATGGGGATTTCAAGCACAAGCAAAAATTCCACCACTCCTCTATTTCCCTCTCCATGTTTCTCTCACCCTCCCTTCCTTTCTCTCCCTCTCTTTCAGACATAATACAAATAACACTAGCAGAACCCTATTTTATTTATTTTTTACTACCAGTTCTGTGAGTGTGGTTTGGTGGGCGTGGCTGGGTAGATTAACCCTGTAAAGTCATAAAAAAAGATTTCTTTTAACAACCAGTTCTCCAAATTGCTTAGAAAATTTACTACTGGTTCTAGCGAATAGGCTAGAACTGGTTGAATTTCACCTCTGGTATTACCATAGAGTAATACTGTAGCCATTTGGGAAAGGATTAAACATCCATCCAGCTTCATACTTTCTCTCCACTAGTACAAAGAACAAGAAAGCAAGAATAACAGAGTTAGAAGGGACCTTGGAAATCTTTTAGGCAGGAAACCCTATACCATTTTATCCAATCTTCTCCTAAAAACTTTCAGTGTTTGTGCATTCACAACTTCAAATCCATCCATTTCTCAGTACTGTTATTGATTCAGATGACCAAAATGATTTCTATTTCGAAGGTAGGCTAAAAACCAAATTGGAATGATGTCAATTATCAGTATCTTGTCATTTGGCTGAGGCTGGCATGTCACTGTTTCTGTACTGTGAGGTTGTCCTCGGATTCTGCACTGGATAAAGAATCCCCATTCATTCGGGATCTGTGAGATGTTGAACATTCTTCCTTCAGAAAATGTTCTTGCTTGCAAACCATGTCCATTAGCAGATGCAGATCAGGTGATGTGCCGTTCTGTTAACTGCTCTTTTCCTCCCTGCATTAGGTTTGAACAGATGAAACTGAATCTTTGGCATATTTGCTGGGGGAAAGGAGGAAACCAGTTTGTTCTGAGGATGCAATAGTCTCTGATATATTTCTGTTCCACATCTCCCTGCCTTAAAATATCATGACAGCTTTCCTCCAAAATACTTCTCCAAATCAATCACCCTCCAAAATTGATCTCTGAACCAATCAACCCAGAATTCTTATTCCAGGCACAAGTGACCAGGCTTAAATTATGCTATTTTGGATATATTATGGAAAGACTTAGCTCTTTGGAAAAGGCTCTAACACTGGGAAACGTGAAAGGGAAGGGAAGATGATCAGTAACAAGGGGACTGGATTCATTTATGATGACATTGAATGCATTGTTGGAAGAACTGAAGGATAGATTAAGGACAGATCTCTGTGGAGAAAAATCTATGTATCAGTAAAAGTTGGAAACAACTTGATGATACATAATCATTCAATAAAGAATTGGCAGTATTTGCCAACAAAGACCAATTTCTGCATATGCCAGGTTTTCTCTTCCTTTATTTAAAAAAAACAACAATTTATAATTAAATTATAAAATACAAAGCAAAGTGCCAATTTCCAGAATTATCATAATTTACAAAAATTCCTCTAGCCTCTTCATAGGTCTTAATACAATTATTAAAAATTCTGGGTGCCTGCTTTGTTTTACTAATTTGCTCAGAATAAATGTCAGGCATCTACAACAGCACTGTCAGATCTGCCTCCTTCAAAACCCAAGAAAGAAAACCCCCAACTCCACTGAGTTAGAGAACAGGTACTTTTACTGAATTTTAAGTAAAGGCAGAGTAAGCAAAGCAAGATCTGAATAAAACTCTGGGAAAATTACGTTTTGAAAGATTCCTCAAAACCCTCCCCCCAGGGTCCCGGGATGAGTCTAATCCTCATCCCTCATTGTGTCATGTGGAATACATCTGCAGGTAGTATTGTTTCAGTTTCAGTTTCAGTTTTATTGAATTTATATACCGCCCCCTCTCCCTACGGACTCGGGGCGGTGCACAGCCAAGTTAAAACACATAAACAAAATCTAAAAGCCAATTAAAATAATTAGATACGCTGATAGTTTAAAAATTACAGTTAAAAGTT
>JAEANM010019326.1:0-12395 GCA_017656035.1 Myanophis thanlyinensis | reverse complement strand
AATTATCTCAAACTCCACTGTTTTCAGCGAAATCTTCCAAAGTACCAGGATGAAGTCACTCAACCAGTAATGGATTTCATGCAGCCTTTCTTGTATTGCTTTATGTAATTGCCAGTGCTCCCAGGCAAAAAAAATAATGATTGGATGTGATCCCTAGAAATGGAGTTGTGGAGTTATTGTACCACAGAACCAGAACTAATTATCCAGCTTTTTCAAAATGCTATTAATATTTAATGGAAGAGTTAATAATTCCTATTTTCATGCACCTATATAAAAAATACCACTTGACCTTAACCAGGGCATGTTGCAGTGTCCTTCATTCTATGATGTCATAGGGCAGTGGTGGCAAACCTTTTACTTACCAAGTGTCAAAAAGTACATGCTTTGCGCATGCCATCCGCACTTGCACACGGTTCCTCCACTGCACCATTTGCACATGCATGCAGTTTTTGCACGTACAATGCACACACATGGTGAGCAGCACTCACACACACATGAGCAATCGCTTGTTCATGTGCAGAAGAGTTCCAAAGACCAGCTTGGATTTCCTGCTGCAATTGCGCGCATGCACAGTGGAGGCCCGAAGACCAACTGGGTCTCTGCAATCGCATGTGCATGCTCAGCTGGAGGTAAGTTGGCTGACAGCTTGTGCGCCCAGCAAGATGGCTCTGGGTGCCATCTGTGGCATCCATGCCATAGGTTCACCATCATGGTCATAGGGTGAATACTATAATACTCCTATAATGTTTTTTCTTTGTAATGTGGCACCGAATAAGTTGAATTGATCATACATTTTCTTTTATACTGTTGATTTAATCTAATTATGCCTCAAAGCCTTATTTTCCATCATCTAGCTCTAACATTTTTGGTTATTTGACCTCTCAGTTGATTTCCTACTTTCCTTGTTAAGTTTCATATTTAATGCTATTCCTCAAGCATTGGTTTTGAAGCCATGGTTTTGTATTATATTAAGTATTTTCATTGTAACACCAATGCAAAAATGCATTCATCTCTAAGACCACTGTATTGACCTCTTATATTTAATTTCTTCCTAAATCAGTCTATTAATACTTTCTACCACCACCAATATGAATATGAGAACATTCTCCCCTCACATCCCATAAATCCAATATCCACAAACTTTAGACTTTAGACCAAAAGGTTCTTGTTTTTATTGCAATGGATAATGCTGGCTTCCCCACTGGGAAAAAAGTTAATTAACAAAATATTGCAGTCCTATCCATAATTAAATTCTTCTTTTTGCAATAATATCACCACATACAATGAAGGGATGTTTTCATAGACATTTTCTTATTAGATTATTTGTTCCTATTATAATTTAGACAGCAATCTATATCTAATACTATCAAGTTGGTTATAACTAAATACGTTGAATCTGTATTTTAGTTTATAGTATGGGTATAGTAGTATGGGTATATTAAGTAATAGCAACGTTGCAACAGTCCCCCAAACCAAGGAATTTGGCTAGTATTACAGGTAGTCCTTGAATTATGACAACTGAGCCCAAAATTTCTGTTGCTAAGCAAGACAGTTAAATTAATTTTGCCCCATATTACAACTTTTCTTGCCAGTTTTTTATTAAGTGAGGTAAATCACTGCAGTTGTTAAATTAGTAACACATTTGTTAAATGAATCTGGCTTCCCCATTGAGTCTGCTTGTCAGAAGCTTGCAAAAGGTGATGACATGACCCTGGACACTGCAACCATAATAAATGAGTCAGTTGCCAAGCATCTGAATTTTGATCAGGTGATCATGAGGATGGTGCAACAGTTGTGTGAAAAATGGTCATTTTTTCAATGCAGTTGTAACTTTGAAGAGTCACTAAATGAATTGTTTTAAATCAAGGACTACCTGTAATCTTAGTATTAATCTGTTTTCTCAAACAAAATAAATATGTAAAGGTTTTTTTTAAAGCAATATAATGAATAGGTCAGAATACATAAATTCAAATCAAATTCAAATTTTATTGGTCCACATAGTCATACATGGTACGATATGCAGTGAAATGCTTAAATACATACCAAATTGTAAGAGTGATTGATGATTCATTTATTAAAAACAAGAAAAAATTCTGGTGTATTGAAATTAAGGGAAAACAAATATTTATTAGTGAAATACAGTCCACTCCTGAGAACACAATATGCAGGATACAGACTAATCAAGAATTCAGCTCAACTTCATAAAGGAAAAACGTCAGTAATTTTTGTTTTTTTAAATATCAGCATTTGGGACCTAACAGCACCTTAACACTTCTCCCTTTTTATGGGTGTGTTTGTTATTCGCACCTAGTACTGTACAAAACATTTCCAGAAATTTTCTATCAAATTTCCTGCTCTTGAGACATGTTGGACGTCAACATCTGTAATTCTGTCAAAAGCTCTTCAGCAATGCCGGCTGGGAATTATGGGAGCTGAAGTCCAATACTTCTGGAGGGTATCCCATTCGAAAGAGAATATAAAGAGTGCTAGTAGTAAACTATATCTGTTGGGTCCATAAAGTCACAAAGAAGAGGATAATGTACTCCGTGATTAGTGAACACCATCAATAGGGCCCATTTATATCCTGTTAAAATGTATTGACTGGGCACATGATCTGCCATATATAGAATGAATATATGCATTTCACTGCATTTTGTACCATGTATGACTCTGCATGTTATGAATAAAAGTTGATTTGATTTGAGAATGAGCTGGAAGGGACCTTGGAGGTCTTCTAGTCCAGCCCCCTGCTTAAGCAGTACAAGCTGTAAACAGACAAGTGACTGTCTAGAACAGGGGTGAGCAATTATGGCTCCTTCATGACTCGTGGACTTCAACTCCCAGAATTCCTGAGCCAGCCATGCTGGTTGGGGAATTCTGGGAGTTGAAGTCCAAACATCTTAAAGTCGCCAAGCTTGAGAAACAGTGATCTAGACTCTTCTTAAAAGCCTCCAGTGATGGAGTGCCCACGATTTCTGGAGGCAAGCTGTTCCACTGGTTAATTGTCCTCACGGTTAGGAACTTAATTCCAGGTTGCTTCTCTCCTTGATTAGTTTCCAATGTGTCTGAAGAGCTGCTTGAGAAGGACTCCGAAAAGCGCGAGTTCCCAATGAAGAGGCTCCGCCCCCCAAAAGCAAACGGACCAGCGAGACAATCCATTCCGGGCTTGGCTGCTTCCACCCGGGTGGGTCTCTATCTCCGCCTGCCTGGTGCCGCGGCTTCCCAAGACCCGCTCCACTTCAGAGGTTTTCGCAATCCGGATCTTCCTGCGCGCGGAGGCGCCGGCGGGAGAAACGAAGACAGAGAATCTCGCCGAGCATTGGCGAGGCCACGCACGTGCCGGCGAGGGGGCCGGCTCCAACCCTGCGCCAGCCTCCATTGGTTCCGGGGCCGCGCGCCGCCCGCGCGCCCCCCAGCGAAGCGCGTCCCCCTCGGGGGGCTGAGTGCTGGGTCCCGCGCTCCAGCTCGGCGCATGCTCAGTGCGGACCGGGCAGGCGGAGATGGTGGCGCTAGGCTGATGGCGGCGCAGACAGCACTGCGCTGAAGACGCTCGGGGAGCCTTGTCTCCGTCCGGACCGCTGCTGCCCGGCCATGGGCAATGAGGCCAGCCTCGAGGGCGGGGGAGCCGAGGGGCAGCTGCCCCCCGGCCTGGCCCCGGGTCCCTCCACCTCGCCTGGATCCGCCAAGCCACCTTCAGCACCAAGCAGTGGAGGACAGCTCCCACCGGGCAGGGCGCCTGCCGCTGCACCGGGCCCCGCGCAGCCTCACGGACCCTCCGCCAGGTGGGAGCCACAGAGTAACCGGGCTGGGTGAAGTATCGCAGGAGAAGTGGCGCGGGGGCAACCCCGCTTGGCTGAGCCCAGCAGGATGGAGGCTGTGGACTAGTTTGGGCTGGAAGGTAGCGGGGATTAAGGGCGAAGTGCAGCTGGGAGCCCATGCTGCGGAGCGAGCGGGTCGCCTGCTGAGTGTAAACCGGAGTGTAAACCGGAGCCGAGAGCAAGAAAGCTCTGTAGTAGAAAGGAAGGCGCGATCCCCTGAGAAAAGAGGGGAGGAATTTGGGGTGCACCAGGATGATTTATAACTGCGCTGCAGGAGAAGGCTGGGGAGAGTGGGGTGTCTTCCTGAGATCAGTGCACATAAAGGTGGTTTGGCCCGAGTTTGCCATGTGCTCCTAATGTTACACATGTTTTTGAGGATTTGGGAAATGCTCTCCTTAGAGCAGGTTGGATGCCCCTGTTTCTCAGAACCAAACGTCTTATTTTGAGAATGTGGCTAATAGGTTCAGTTTATGCTGTGGCTTTGATGTTGTATGGTGCGGAGCTCTGATAAGATCTAATGGCAAGGTCTAGGAATATTGAGTTGGGGGCCATTGAAGCTTAATTTTTTTTTTCAAAGATAGGGAATGGATGTAAATTTGAGCTAGTGTGTAGGGAGATTAATATGGCAAGAAGATGGAGGTGAAGAGAGAAGCATGTGCATATCAACTGATGAGGACCTGCTTTCACAAAGGGTGCCGTAGTGCAGGCTAGTATCAGAAAGAGGGGAGCCAAGAAACATGAATGGGATGCTGATTACCCACCAAAAGATGGGATGAGTGGTATGCAAGAAAGAAAGGCATAGACATGGTTGGAGGGTAAGGAGCCACAAGTAGTTTTCCCAAAGCTACTGATTGACAGGAATATGTCTGGCTTGAGTTATGAAAAAAAACACCTGGATATTTCTACATGCTTCCATTTCATGTACATGTGTCACAGTGATGAGATGCTTGCCTACAAAGACACAATTGTTCACGCTGAAGCACAAAGTGTACCTATTCTGATTGCATCCAGTTAGAATATAAATTAAAATAGTTATGTAATCAATGCCTTATACACCATGTTTACTACTATATTAATGCTTGTTATTGTTTCCCTAATAAAAACAAATATGGCATTTTGTACATTTAAAGCATTATTAATTCTCGTAAAGTAATAGATCTTTGGTGCTGGAAAGCACTGCAGATGGGGAAACATTAGTAGCAGTGTAAAAATAGTTTAAAACATCAGGAGTGTAATACTTTTCCAGCATTCAAAGCTTGTACTAAAATATCAAGAATATCCATATAGAGCTTTTTTAATGTTGAAAAAGTAGACTGAAATATATTAAACACATGTTTTAAAAGTAATGTCCATATATTTATTGATTACTCCACTACTCCATGGGAATTACAATGATGAATTCTGGAAGATAGCTTGGTATATTGTAAGATTTTGTTTGGATCCAAATTGGAGGTTTATTTATTTTTCAGTGATTAAAACATTCTGTTCTGGTTGAGCTGAGTTTTTCACAGCATCTGATTTTCTCACAGAAATTTGTAAGAAGGAACATACAGTGCAGTTTGATAGTCTATGAGAATATCTCTCTTTTTTTCTCAAGCAAGCATTATCCATTTTACACTTCAAATACGTGTTTTGATGATGCATTTAATTGTTAAATTCACTTGTGAAACCATAGTTTTTAGCAGAATTGTCATCTGTGTAATGTTAAATTGTGACAGTGATTTCATTCTGCAGGGTCCAAGTTTGCACATTACTCCCCAGCTGAGCCTAGGGAAATGTAGGCCAAGCATCAGTGATCATGCAAAGGAAGTTCATGCAGACATGAAAATAAATGGATGTTGAAATGTTTAGGCAAATTTGCATAAAGACATGGTGAGGTGTATAAGCGAGTCTGAGTAATATCGCACATGTATAGATAACATTGAAAGAAAAGAAGAGATCCCACGTGGGGACCTGCAGCAGGATGATCTGGTTCCTCTGAGCTGGATGTATTTGCCTTTGGGAGATTTCTTTAATTCTGCAGTCTGGATTCATATATGCACCATAAAGTGGTACTGAGTGTCTTATTTTGAGGTATCTGCGCATTGAAGCTTTTCTGTGACACTTCTGCCATGGTGGTTGAAGAGAGAGCTGGGAAGCCATCCAAACACTAATACATCAGTGCAGAAGTACTATATTGTTTTCCCCAAGACCCAGACAATCAGCAGAACCCTGTTCTTTCCAAATAGGCATTCTATCATGTCCTGACCTGATTAATGAATGTTTATTTGGTGGGCCTTTTATTCTTCTGCTTAGAGAAAGTGCTGGAAAAGTCATGAATATCAGCAATTGTATATGTGTGTGTCTGTGTGTATGCACATATAGATAGGTAGTAGCCATGTTATTGTTGCAGTAATAAAATAAAGAGACTAGTAGAAGTGTTAAGAGAACATCAATATGGGATTAGGTTGCAAATATTAATTAAAGATATTGTCGTAAGCAATAGAATTTATCTGATTGCATTTTAAGAAAACTTGTTTTGCTTATTGAAAGACATATTTATAAAGTGAATTTACTGCAGTGTATACTATTGCTATGAGTGTGTTTCAAAAGCTAAATGTGAGAGAAATGGGTATCAATATTGGAATATAAAAATATGCCATAATAAATCTAATATAGACCAATATTATTGCAAGGAGTAGCAATAAGAAGCAACAGCTAAAGAGAAGAGCAAATCACATGTTTACATGCAGAATTTTTCAAGTTTAATTCCTGTTTTTTTCTAAGAGAGGTTGGAAATATTTTTGTCTGAACTTTCATTTCAAGTGTGTCAATAGAATTTCATACCAATGTTCTGAGCAGTTTCTTACTTTAATGGCTGTGTAATGGTGAATAGAAAAGATACTATTGTTTGTTTAGGCTGATGTTATAATCTCTATTGTTTTATGATGTTAAACTTATGCCAGGGGAGTCATATGCAATGGTTTATAAAGCTGAATAAAAAAAAATAATTACCAGTGACTAATTCTTTCAAACTTTTGAATTAATTATAAAGTTGAACTGCTACTGTAGACATACATAGAGAACCCCGCAGGGTATTCAGAATGAATTTGCAAAAACTCATGTTGTTAATTTTTTAGATAGACAGTTTGTAGCCTCCAGTTATATTAATTTCATGACTGCAGTATAAAAATGTAAATTATTCTTTTATTGTTATTTTTTGCATTGTTTCAGTCTATTTCTTACAAAGTATATTAACCTCGGGCAAAATCTTAAATCTGAAACACTAGTTACTTTCTTTTTATAATATACATAAATGTCTTTTTCTAACTTGTTGCCAGTGAAAATTCCCTAGGCTGTTGATATAATCACTTGCTTTGTGAGATGGGTAGTTATATAAATTGCACAAATAAATAAATCATGTTCTGAACACGTTGATTTAAAACCAGACGACCAAAGGAAGAGAAGATTTGGGACTTTATAGAAGATTTATGATTATGGGAAAATAAATTCATTTGCTATATGAATCAATGAACTTAAAGCAAGAGTTGAAGTCCAGTGGTCTTAAAGGGGCTACAGTTGCTATACATACTGAAATTTAATCTACATGAGATAGAAACACTACTGATGAATGGTTTAGGTGTCCTGCTGAATGCTGTTCAGCTTGTTCTGAAGCAGGTCATGAAGCAACTTCTTCTAGCTCATGCTAATAGGCCAATGGTGACTCTACCTTGATAAAGAAGGATACATTTTATTGGACTATGCTATCGTAATCTCCAATTTAGGGTGCAGGCTGCAATGCCATGTACATTAAATTGATTTTAATAACATTCTAAACAATTCAGTTAATATAAAGTAAAGCTTTATATAAAGTAAAGTAGAATTCTGCCTAGGAATTATGAATCAAGTTGTTGCTACTAGTACGTATGTAATTTATCATTTTCCATAGTTTTCATTTCAAGGCCTGGTTCAAAGGGTTGGTTTTTAATCCTGTAAAATCCTGCCGGGTTTGAGAAGCTATTATGAAATGGATCATCTTGTTTCATGCATAACTTAAAATTATATGCTGAAGTCTGTTTCCAAATGTCTCGTCTTAGTGTGAAAAGAGGCTGGGTAGCAGTGAAAAAGTACCTTTTAGGCCAAATCATTGCTATGTAACACCAACCCCAGAGAAAACGTGTTAGTTCCTATCCTGATATAACTTGATATAATGAAACAAATACGTTTTATTTCCTTCAAACTTTTGTGTTATGGGTTTTATATGAAGTGTTATGAATCTTATTTTTCTATGCTTATATTTAGATGGATTCACTGATATAGGATATCTTTAAATATTATTCACGATATCTTTAGTTTTATTTTATGGTTAGATTAAGAATGTGATTGCTTTGGTGATCAATATTTCAATTTTTAGGATAGAGTCCTAGCATTAGTTGAAGTGGTGCCAACCACATAGGTAGACATCTCACCTTGGAAGTGGATATGGAACAGGAGAATCTTTGTTCCCAACCTCTCACTTTCCCAACAATGAAAAACTCCAACATGGGAAAGAAGGAAAAGAGGTGTGGGGAGAGAACTGGCCAGAGGTTGAATCCAAATTGCTGCTGCCACTGAATCTAATGGTCTTGCTACCCTTCCAGCCTGTTGGTATAACATGGGCACAGCACTGATACAGATAATCTTCAGCTTATGACCGTAATGGAGCCTGCCAATTAGGGTTGTAAGCTGTGATGGTCCTAAAGGGAGTCATCATATGATCGACCCAACTTTATGACTTTTTGTGGGTGGTTGTTAAGTGAACACTATGGTCATTAAGTGAATTCGTTATTCACTACAGGGTGCTTTGGGCAAAATTCAAAAGTAAACATGAGGTTTCAAGAAAAATGTCATAAATTGAGGTCATGAGACCATGGGACAAATGGCTGTAAATGCAGGCTGATTGCCAAGTGCCCAAAATGCAGCCATGTGACCACAGGGGGCAGTCAGAACTTCAGAACCAGGTTGCATGTACCTTTTGGAGGTGGGGTCCATCAGAATTTTGAACGGTTGCTAAGCAACTGATCCCAAATCAAAGACTGCCTATCATTTCAGACATCCTTGGAAAAGATTTCATCAGCCAGCCAGAAAGCTTTGCTTACAGAGAGACCCATACACTGCATCTGTAAAATAAATAATTAGCAAGGTTTATGATATGAGCTGAGCATAAGAAATCTCATGCTAAGATAATGGAATCCTGAGTATTCTTGGTAAATATAGAAATATGTTAAACAGATGTGATAGTTTCAAACTAGGTATATAAAGTCAATAATATACAAGTCTGTAATTATGATAGTTAATATAACTATATGCATTTTATGATATTTTTCAGTTAAAACAGGTATGTAGGTTGATCTAACTATTTATGTATAAACTGATGAAAATAATCAACCTGCAAATACATTTATAAATCATAATATAAGATCTGAACAGGAAAGTGATTACAGAGATATATAATGGGCAATGGCTTGGGATGTTTGGTATTTTCTTTGAAAATTTAGTTAATTTTAATATAGACAAAATGTATGTTATGAAAAACACTGGGGAGATACATCTGTAAAGTAGTATTTGCAGGTAATCAGTCAAAAACTTTCATGTTTCCTAATAAGATCTTAAGGTTTGGGGAAACCTGTACTTTGATCTATTTGTGGGAGAGATACTAACAGGGTATTAATGAGCCTGCTAAGAGCATCTTACTAATCCTTACAGCTAAATCAAAACTTCCACAGCTCATGTAAGTACCTGGATCTGGCTGTTGTAAAGTTTGAGTATATGAACAGTTTTCACTGTTCTTCTCAAAGACCCTAACTTCATAAATTCATTCTCTGCTTTTCCATAAAGTACCGTAATCCCCTCATAATCTTTAACGTTCTACCACTATGCAAGAAGAGATCATGATTTTATTTTATATCTGTTGGAAAACTTATTTTATAAATATAACTACTCATTTCATGTGATAAAGGAATGAAGGAAATTCTGTGAATCAATTAGCTTGAAAAAACTGTGCAGCGACCAGTGGTGGTTAAGTCTTGGTCTAGGATTAGAGAGACCTTCAGCCATTGAAATTTATGGGGGATCTTTGGATTAATTACACTCTCTCAGTCCATGTTCTGTCGCAGGGCTACTGTTGGATGGAAAAACTGAAAGAGGAAACACTACGTATGTCTCCTTTATGTCCTGGAAGAAAAGCCAAATATAATTCTAACAATTAAATGGTAAATAAATTGTAGTCTGACTTATTCACATATATGACCATTTTGGAGCCACCTTCTCTTATACATATCAATGTTCTCTGTCTGAATTGAAACCTAGGGCCAATTAAGTTGATAAAACAAAGGTTTTATAACTTCATATCACTCCATTATTGTTTATTACCAAAAGATATCCATTTAAATCCAATCAATAAAATCATCCCTTGTGATCTTCCAAATGCTTGATTCTTATAGAATTGACATATTAAATTACATATTTCCTTCCCCTCCCCTGTAACTGCCCATCTTTTACATCAATAAACTAGCCTGTAATTATTCTCTTTTACTAAGTTGGTCCTCTGGCTGTCAATCCTTATCGGTTCCTAGGAGGAAGAAAATAATTACTTGTTGCTGGCTGACTGTAGCTGGTCTGCATCTCTGGAAGGCTTGGGAGGCTGTAAGCCTGTACTATTCCTTTCACACCATAGTAGCTTCCGAGGCGCATTGCTCACTCCACCAACTATTTTGGTCTCACTTCCCACATGCATGACAAGCTGGTGTTAGTTTCCAGTGAACTCCCGGTTCTCTCTTCCACCAACACCCACATCTATGCCTTCAATTTTTCTTTTTTTAATCTCACTGCTATACAGGTGTAGCTCCTTGTTCTCTTAAAGTCTCAGGGAAATAATCCACAAGAAAGAAATGCAATTCATAAGGGAAAAAAATTCAGATCAGCAACCTTGAGTTGAGTTCCTTCCACATTTCCTCACTGTGGAGTAGCCTGACACTTGAAATAAGATTAACACTATGTTATTGTCATCCTGAAGGGACATTAAAGTTGAGAGACTGTTTATGTTACTTCGACTATTTTTAATTTTATTTTCCTTTCTTCATTGAAAGCTGTGAAAATGTAGAATGCATTGGGCAATATTCAAATTTAATAAACAAACATCCATTGTAAAGGCCTCCATAGTGTATTGTATGTATTCTGTGTTTGAATGTGCTCTGTGTTTCTGTGTTTGTGTGATTGTACCGATGGAGGCTCATTCAATTTCACTGCACACATGTTGTGCATTGACAATAAAGTTCTGAACTGAATTGAATTGAAATTCCACTGCCATTTTACAAAAAACGATTTTCTTTTAATGTTGTTTGCTATTTTAACATCTAGTGAATATATACTGTAGGTGGAAGCATGGAACCTGCCAAAATCCATACCATGAAATGGAGCAGGATAATTCTAAACAGATTTTCCTTTCTTGGCAAGATGTAATTGTTGCCTAATTCTCGTTTTAGTCTTGAGTTCTGAAGTTCTGGTATTGTATGATAGTTAGCATTACAGTATTATTCCAAACAGAACTGAGGACACACATTTGTCAATTAATTAAATGATATGGTGGAAAGTGTAAAAAAGGTAAGGAATATTACATTAAGTAAATAATAAACTGTACTGCAGTCAGAGTGACCCTATATTAGTCCATGATGGCTCATTCTATTCACAGTATCTTAGGAGATATTGATTATTTTGATAATTTGATAGACTTCATAGTTGCTCAAATTCTTCTTCTGACTGTGTCTGGAATATTCCTTAGGAGTTGCATTAACCACTTAACCAAGCTTAGTCATCAATAAAGGGGGAAAAGACAAATCATTTCTTTGTATTTCTGCTTCTGCCAGAGCCAATGATTCTGCATCAGGAAGGGACATCTTCACCATTATTTTATATATTACTCCTTTTATGTTAATGGCCCCATTGGTCTGAAAGTTGGCAAGAATCTACCACTGCAAATTTTGTCATATTCTGTCCAGATACAATGAAGTTATGGGCACTTGTAAAAGGAGTTCAGCTTTAAACCTCTTACTCATTGATTGATATGATGTTTGGTCCAAAGTTTAGCTTTCAACTCTGATTCCAAATGCAGAAAACAATTTGCAGTGAAGCAACAATGTGTTTGTGGGCTTTAGTATATCCTCAGAGACCTTCTATATGTCCACCAGGCTGCTTGTCTCACCTTTGTTCTTAAAAGTTTAGTTAATATAGAAAATTAAATAGGAAGTTGCATGTTACAAAGCCAAGCAAAACTAATCATTGGCCTTTAGCATCATATTTATTTTTAAGTTTGGACCTACAAAAATCCCACTAGAATGTTAAAGGGGATCAAGGTGGGTGAGTTTCTGTACTTCTTAGTAAATAGCCAGCATGCCTACTATGACAATCATTTTGTAGATGGGACTGCCATAACAACGATCTGTGAGATCCTTCCAAGATGGCACCGGTGAGGCAGGCTGCCTTTGCAACTGCTCCAACCCTCTTTATTTTGTTTTTGGTCTTTTTTTAATCATAATTTAATTTAATTTAAGTAACAATTTA
>JAEANM010019325.1:0-12395 GCA_017656035.1 Myanophis thanlyinensis | reverse complement strand
GGGGTGGAAATGTACAGCTGAGTATCATCAGCATACTGATGGAAATCCACCCCAAAGCCACGGATGATCTCACCCAGTGGCTTTACATAGATGTTAAACAGCAGGGGGAATAACTGACCCCTGAGGCACCCCACATATTAAGGGCCTCGAGGCCGACCTCTGCCCCCCTACCAACACAAATTGCAAGCGATCAGAAAGGACGGAGGAGAACCACCATAATACGGTGCTTCCCACTCCTAACCCCCCAATTGCTGCAACAAGATACTGTGGTCAACAGTATCGAAAGCCGCCGAGAGATCTAATAAGACCAGGACAGAGGAATAACCCCTGTCCTGTGCCTTCCAGAGACCATCCACCAACGCGACCAAAGCCGTCTCTGTGCTGTACCCGGGCCTGAAACCCGATTGGAGAGGATCAAGATATATTGCTTCATCCAGGTGCTGAGGGAGCTGGTGTGCCACCACAGTCTCAACAACCTTCGCCAAAAAGCGAAGGTTGGAGACCGGCCAGTAATTAGACAGCAATGTTGGATCTCCTCTTCTTGAGGAGAGGTCTCACCACCGCCTCTTTCAAGGCAGCTGGAAGGAACCCCTCTCTTAAGGAGGCATCAATAACCCCCTGGAACCAACCTTGCGTCACCTCCTGAGTGGCCAACACCAGCCAGGAGGGGCATGGATCTAACAAACATGTGGTGGCATTAAGGCTACCCAGCAATCTGTCCACTTCTTCTGGGGTCACAAGGTCGAACTCAGCCCAGGTGGTCTCATCAAGAACCGCCCCTACCCTCTCGCCCAGAGAGGCCCAGTCAGAGTCCAGCCCATGCCGGATCTGAGCGATTTTATCCTGCAGAATACAAGAAAAATCCTCGGCCCAACCTTGCAAGGAGTCCTCCCATGCTACAACCTCTAAAAGGGAGTGGGTCACCCTAAAAAGGGCAGCCAGACAGTTTTCTGTGGATGCAATAAGGGCGGAAAAGTGGGAACGCTTTGCCATCCTTATCGCCACTAAATACGTCCTAATATAGGATTACAGAAGTGTTCGGTCAGATTCAGAGTGGCTAGTCCTCCAACCACTCTCTAGGCCGTCTTTTCCGGCACTTCATCTCCCTTAGCTCCCTGGAAAACCAGGGAGCCAATTGGGATCGACACCGGGTCAGAGGCCACAAGGGCACAACCCGGTCAAGAGCCTCGGACGCCACCCTCTCCCAGGTGGCCACCAGGTCCCCAACAGGGTCGTGTGTGTGTGCCTCCGGAAATGGCTCAAGCTCCGTCAGGAACCTATCAGGATCCATTAGGCGCCTGGGGCGGAACCATTTTATCGGCTCCACCTCCCTGCGTTGCAGGGGTGCAGAATGGAAGTCGAGTCTAAGAAGCGAATGATCTGACCATGACAGGGGCTCTATAGGAACGTCCCCTAAACCTAGATCATTCCACCACTGTTCAGAGACAAAAACCAGATCCAGGGTGTGACCTCCCGTGTGAGTGGGGTCCCGAATTAGTTGGGTCAGGCCAATGGCTGTCATGGAAGCCATGAACTCCTGAGTAACACCTGAGGCCACGCCAGCAGAAGGGAGGTTGAAGTCCCCCATGACCATAAGTCTGGGGGTCTCTACCACCAAGCCGGCTATAGTCTCCAGGAGCTCAGGCAGGGCCGACGTCACATAGCAGGGAGCCAGGTATGTGAGTAGCAGGCCCACCTGAACCCCAGAGCCCCATTTCACACAAAGGGATTCACATCCAGTCATCTGAGAAATAGTGACCTCCCTAGGACATAGATCCTTCTTAATAACAACCACCACCCCCCTATCCCTTCCCTGAGCCCTCAGCTGATGAAAAACCCGAAACCCAGGTGGGCGTAACTCAACCAGAGGGACACCCCCCTCTGGGCCCACCCAGGTCTTGGTAATGCCTGCCAGGTCCTTTCCCCCCTCCTGAATCAGTTCATGAATGAGGCGGGGGTTACTTTCTTGGATAAGGAGGAGAGGTTGGACCTTACATAAAGTAAGATCTGCATAAGTGATCAACCCAGAGAAACAATTTTTTTTCTACCAAGGGCACCCTGCAAACTATGTCCGAGCAAAGCAGTGAGTAGGGAGAGGTAGAATGCTGGAGAGAGACTTCTACCACCACCCAGCCAGACGCCAGCTCCCTGTGCTCTATCAAGGACATCGAGGTGAGCCTGGAAAGCACCAGGAAGCATTAGTGGTTGATTGGAGCAGTAAAGAAAGATAGCTGGGATGGAAAAACCAGAGGAGTCACTGTAACCCACGGCAGCCAAAAACCCAGGTGGAAACTGGAGCTAGAAACCCTCTCTGACCAGGAAGAGCTAGCCAAGGAACCATTGAGGGGAGACTGGCTAAAAAGACACATCACATGGCTGGTGATGGAGAACCTGAACATCTGAGGGGAGCTGGATCATCGCCAGAGGGAGTTTGATCTGACAGCTGCCAGTGGGGAAGCAAGGGCCACCACCCCAGACCCCACAGCTACTGAGCAAGCTGATGTCACTGGTGGGGGGGCATATCCATGCCAGGAAACCCACCCTCAGCAGCACAGATCCTGGCCAATTCACCCGATCAGCCTTGAGCCCTGCAACTAGAGAGGAAAACACATCCTCTCAGAGCAAAGTATAATGGAGACCCCCAACAATTGGGGTTTTTCCTAGCACAAGTCCTCACCTACATGCAGAGATGAAATTCAGCCAGTTCAGACTGGTTCATCTGTACCAGTAGTGGAAATTTTACCTAGTTCAGAGAACCAGCAAAATTGAGTGTGGCTTGCCCCACTTCCTCTCTCCATCTGGTTGCCTAGTTGCCCAGTCAGCACTCACCCTGGCCCGCTTGCTCAGCCACTCAGTGGTCACCCTGCCCCACTTGCCCAGCTTGCCTGCAATGTCCCGCCCAGTCACATGACCACATCTCGCACACTTCCCTGGCAGATCTCACAGTCTGCATCCCTCACTGGAGAAGAGAATTTGCCTGCCTTGCCTGGAAATTTCCACGTGGACATGGTGTGTATGGCCCAACAGAGTGGCACTAATCTGCCTGCCTACTAGGTAAGTAAGGTGTGAGGGAGAGGCTTTTTTTCCTTTTTCCCAGCTTCCCGGGTTTTTAAATGGATCCTAGGGATGGGCTCTGCAAAGGAGAAACTTTTTCTCTAGTGCAGGCTCTCCTTTTGCAAAGCCATCCCTAGGATCCACTTAAAAACTGTGGGCGGGGAGACAGAACAGCCAGTGAGGTGTTTTTTTTTTCCTTTTTCCCTGCTCTGAGGCTGTCCACTGGCCCTAGATGGGCAGGTGTGGAGAGGCCAAATTTAACAGAGTGTATCGGCTCTGGGAGTACAAGCAGTTTTAAACAAACTCTGCTCAGCCAAGCTCTATGCCAAACTTTCCAAATGCGAATTCCATCAACAAAAAATAAACTACCTAGGATATCACATTTCCTATGAAGGCATGGAAATGACCCCCAAAAAAGTGCAAGCAGTCATTGACTGGGCACAACCATGCACCAGAAAACAACTGCAAAGTTTTTTGGGATTTGCAAACTTCTATCACCAATTCATCCCTGCATTTGCAGAAGTTGCCCTCCCCATAACTAACCTATTGAAAACAAAAGGGGACAGTAAATCTAAACCTGATCAACCCCTTAATTGAACTATAAGACACCAAGCAGCATTAGAAAAACTTAAGCAGCTATTTTCAGCTGAGCCAGTCTTAAAGCACCCGGACCCAGAAAAACCATTTGTGATCCAAGCCAATGCCAGTGATGTTGCTGTAGGAGCAGTATTACTCCAAAGATATGAGCAAACCAATTACAACTCTGTGCTTACACTTCCAAAAAACTAACTGACACTGAACAAAGATTGGCCATATGGGAAAAAGAGGCATATGCGGTGTGTTGGGCACTCCTCACTTGGAGATATTTCCTTGAAGGAAACAAAATTCCCTTTGAGGTTTGGACTGATCACAAAACCTGGTGGCCCTTAAGACCCCACAGAAACTTTCCCCCAAGCAGGTCCCTTGGGCACAGTAATTCAAACATTTCAATTTCATCCTTAGGTACCTCCCTGGAGGAAAAAACTTTCTAGCTGATGCATTATACAACAGCATGAAAACAGAAATAGTCAATAATTTCTTGTTTAAAAATAAAATGTATAAGGTTATGAAAATTTAAAAATTTTAAAAATTTGAAATTTACATAACAATTTAAGAATTGAAAAATTATAAAATTATTGTAAAACTTTAGAAATTTTAAAATCTAAAGTTAATACAAATTTTAAAAATTAAAAATTATGGAAAACACTAAAATCATGTTTAAACATTTTAGAAATATATTTACTGTATATAAGTTTATAATTTGAAAAATTAACAAATTTTAAAAATTACAAAATTCAGAAACCTAATCTTTTTTATAAAATCCAAAAAAGTATTGTTTTTCTGAAGTTGATTAAACTTTTTCTGAAGTTGATTAAAATTAGTTAATATATGGCAGATTTTAACCTTTTGGTGTTAATTCTGTAGTAATACTTATTTTAGCTTATCACATAGCTACTGTTAATATTTCTTAACTTCTTTTACACTGCTGCTATAGTCATTTGTTGCTGTTGCTATGCTTGCCCCCCATCGCCTGGGTCAGCTGCTGGCTGGTTGCCTGGGTCTGCCAGATTTCATTGCCTGCTTGCTCTCCACCATTGCCTGGTCTGGGTCTTCTGCTGCCTGGGTCTGCAGCTGCACCTAGGTCTGCTCGGTTGCACTGGACCTGCTGCTGCCTGCTTCTGCCTTTGCTCTGCTATCCAGTTGCTCTGCTTGCTCACCTAGGTTCTTGCTTACCCTCTGGTCACCTGGGTTTTCATCGGATGGTTTCTCTGGTGACTGCTCTGGATCTTAGATCACAGATTCTGACCACTGTCCCTATCCTTTGTCTTTGCTCATCAGGCACTCAGTCTCTTGATTTTCCACCACTCATCCCTCTCTTTTTTCATCTCCTTTTCTTTTCTCCTGCCTTCTGTCTCCCTCTCCTGCTCCTTCTTACTCTCTTCATCTCCTTCCCCTCGTTTACTTATCTTGGAAGAAATGTCCATTTGGGTTCAGTTCCAAGTGGGAAGAAAGACACTTGAAACATGGATGCTATTTGGAAAGATGATTTATTGATGAACAGGTGCAAATGGCTTGAGGTCCTGGCAAAATGAGCACATGGCTGAGAGAGAGAGAGATTTATAACCTCTCTTCAGCTTTGAACTGGAATTTCCTGTTCCTATGGCAAGGGCATGTATTCTGATTGGTTGTAAACTCCTCTGTGGGGTCATGGGTCATGATTCAAGTTTGGTTGAAGATTTTGTCTGATACAATTATGGGGGCTTTGTTTGTGGCTTTGCCCTGAAAGATAATCCCATCATGACTGGGGCATCTTATCTACATGACAAAGACCTCAGCTCCAGAGCTGAGGTCTTTATCATGTAGATAAGATGCCCCAGTCTTTTGTCTTGTAGATAGGTTGGCACCAAAATAGCTGCTGGGGGTGGGGGTGGGGGCAGGCAGTTGGGGCTTTGAGTTTATATCTTTAGAAACATGTTTCTCCTTTAGGGAAAATATAATATTTTGCCTTTTTAGTATTCCCTAAAATATTTCTTTCTCCTAGGGGAGGGGTGAGTTCTAACTTCCTACACTTAGTTGGATATCCTTTTCTCCCTAGGATGCAGCTCTGCCTCCACCATTGTCACCATCATCTGTAACTACCAAGTAAACAACTAGCAGAAAAAAAGACCATTGCACATGCTTCTGTTTATTAATAGCTAACATCACATTTATTAGGCCTTGGAACCATGCTTCCGAAATGCATCAAATGAAAACCAATTTTGAATACAAGTAATACAAAACTGGCCAAGAACCTAGTGAGCTTTTTATTACTTTCTACTTTTCAGGATAACAATACGAATGAGGAGTTAACATTATAAGATTTAATATTAGGTCATGTTTAGAGGTTCCAATAGCTTCATTAGGTCCACTGTACATCAAATACACTTCATCTTTAGAACGAAATTCACGCACAAAGGTTTCTTGTATTTTAGTCTTTTGGTTGCTGCAGTTTATCTTCAGAAAGTGCAAGCTAGGCTGATGATAAACTAGGAGACTTAATGGAATCTTGTTTCTTTGCAAGGTGATTGTCCCTTTCAAGAAGAATAGATAAAGACCATCACAATGGATTGGAATTGAGTGATTCACAGGATTGACTTCCATTGTCCCATCTTTCTTCTTAATGCCAATCGGTTTCCGGTATGTGATGGAGAGATCTGCAAGAAATTTCAGAAAAAGCAATGTAGCGCAGGGGAACTGCAAGACTGGAAAAGAGTTGATGTGGTTCCAGTTTACAAAAATGGAACAAATCAACTTGCAATCAATGCTTGGAAAAATCCTGGAAAAGTTAACCAAGCAGTGGATTTGTGAGCATGTAGAAATGAATTAGATGATTACTAGAAGCCAGCATGTATTTATGAAAGACAGATGATGCCAAAGAAACCTTATTGCCTTCTTTGATAAAGTGACTAAATTAGTGGATTAGGGAAATGTTGGATTAGGGATATAGTATCCTTGGTTTTCAGTAAGACATTTGACAAAATAGATTACAGCCTACTTATTGATAACACAGAACAATGTGGGACAGACCATACCACCACCAGATGGATTCACTGTTGGCTGACCAATTGCATGGAGCGTGTAGTGCTCAAAAGAACTACATATAAATGGAGGGAATAAAGCAGTGGAGTACCACAGGGTTCTATCTTGGGCCCAGTGCTCTTCAACATTTTCATAAATGATCTAGATGAAGAGATTAAAGCAGGATTTATCAAATTTAAAGATGATACCAAGCTGAGAGGAAATTGCTAACACTTGGATGATAGCAGGATCAAATCTAAGTTGGTCACTGGGATCAAACTTTTATTCTTCCAAACTTTGGATGATAGATTCAGACAGAATTTACTGAAGGATCTTGAAGATGATCCTAGACATTGGGCCCTATCCAACAAGATGCAGTTCAATGGTGAGACAAGTAAGGTCCTGCACTTAGGCAAGAAAAATGAAATGCATAAATATAGACTAAGTAGTACCTGGCTTGACACTAGTACTTATGAGAGGAATCCAATGGGGATTGGATCCCCACATCCAATGATGGACCACCCACAGCTTTGGAGGCCCGTTCCACTGGTTAATTGTTATTACTGTCAAGAAATTTCTTCTTAGTTCTAGGTTGGTTCTCTACCTGATTAGGTTTTTTTTCTTTTCTTTTTTTTGGATTTTTTATTTTAACTTTGGAAATAAAATAAAAATGTTATTAAAGGAAGAGTGGGCCTAAAGTTTTCATTCTCTGATGTTTTTCTCCCTTTTGCTTCCCCTACCACCCAGTGCAAGAGAACTGGGGGCAGAAGACAGATTCCCTTCTCTCCCCTACTGCTTTTGCCAGGAGTGGCAGACAAAATGAGGGTTTGCAGAAGAGTAGGTGAGCAAATGACTTTCATCAGGATCTCTGTGCCAGAGAAGTGCCTCTGCTGCCTGCAATCCTAATCCTCACCCAGGCCAGGAATTCAGCAACAGAAATTGTTTCCCATCTTAAACTGATTCTCCACCATGGCTTTGGCACTGAAGGTGAAAATGTGGGATTGGTAAATATGTACACACATATGATCAGTGGTACAAAGGTACTTCTGAATATATAGTTAAACCATCCCCTGCTCCTCCACAGCATTGGCACTTTAATACGTAATTATGTTGTTGGTTTGAACTCTGAGGTTGGCAATTTGTCTCCATTCAAGGAGACATCTTCAGTGCATTTTGGATTGTGCTTGTCTGGGGGAACACAACTTATAGATGGTACTTAAAACCAAGGACTATGACTCAGCCAGCTAACCAAACAACCCAAAATCAGACCAGGACACAGAACAGTATTTAAAGGCCAGTGCTCCCCAAAACAAGCACAATCCAAAGCACACTGAAGATGTCTCCTTGAATGGGGACTAAATGTTTGCAACCAAATCACCAAATTGCCCTCCCCTCCCCATTTCACATAGCTTTACTTACTTTTCAAAGTCCTCCAGAAGAGGCTAACCCACATGGCAGAGAGGCCAGAGTCTTTTATTCAGAAGCCAGTGAAGCTATAAGAACATGAGATGTAAGGAAAATTGCTCTGCCCATCTGAATAAAGACTGCCATGAGGGCCTGAAGGCTTAGTTTGGGCCCAGTCTGGCCAGCAACAAGCAGCCGCCTGCTTGCTACTGACTGGCTAGTTCTAATGAACAGCTTCAGGGATTGGGGCGTGGCATCCAATCAACAAGGGGCTTGCAGTTCAACCCAATGGGACAAAGGAAGTAAGCTCCTCATTGATCGGCTGCTGCTGCTGCTGCCTCGATCCCTTAAACTGTCCTGAAACAGGAGGCCTTTTCTACTACCAGAGGCCTACTGGCCACATGACCCCAAGCCAGTCTTTTACTCAGAAGCTGGTGAAAATGTTTTCCTTAGATTTCACGATTAATTGTTTAATTGTTTAAATTAGATTTCACTCTTTAAATTCTGACCAAATTGGATTAGAGAGACATCTTTGATAACTTTGTTATCAAAAAGTCAACCAGATGAGTTGAAAGGCAGTCTATCTGAAGCTCGGCCATGAACAACACAAATTTGAAAAGAGAAACATGAAACAAATACTGCTAACTTACTGCTAGGCTTCACGTAGATCCACTGGGCCTGGGAACCTGGGCTCTAAAAACACAAAGGAACAAAACAAAACAGTATAAAATGTGTACAAACTCAATGTGAAAATACAGGTCACATATTTCATATAAATTAAAACAACATGGTAAGAATCAAACAAAATCTTAATTACAATCACTGTATGCAGCTATTTTTTTGCAAATCATATACGAACATAAAAATAGCTCTGCCGGATTAGGTCAAAGCTCATCTTAATCCAGCATTTTCTCTCAGTAACCAACATATTTAATTTAATTTAATAATTTAATAGCAAGATTTCTATACCGTCCCTCTCCCGAAGGACTCGGGGTGGTGTACAGCCTTCTAAAAACAAAATCGACAAAAGTTAAAATACAATTAAAACAGATTAAATAGATTGGCCGAAATAAAATTAAGATAACCAAAAAGTTAAAAATTTAAAATTTAAAAATTCAAACAATTTTAAAATTTAAAACCCCTTAGGTATTAGGCCAGACCGGCTTGCTGGAATAGATGGGTTTTTAGTGCACGCCGGAAGGCCCGGAGGTCCGCAATGGTCCGAATCTCCAGGGGCAATTCGTTCCACAGGGAGGGCTCGTACCCTCGGGGCTGTCAGACGACACCGTCCCGACAGTGGAACCCCGAGGAGGCTGCCCCGTGGGAATGCACCAGTCGGCTGGAGGCTGAACATATGCCTCTGGGATACTCACAAGCAGAAGTAGAAATATTCCCCTTTCTCACCATTATTTCCTGAAGCTGATACAGTATTTGGGGCCGTGTTTTCTCCAATTCAGGGGTAATATAACTCTTCAAAAGAAATAATTTAGCATTCAATGAACCTATCCTTCATGATTTACTCAGTTGGATTTTAAAGCTATCCAAACTAAACCATAATCTAGATGGTCTTACTAGCTTTATTATACTTATTAAAGTTTATTAATATTTATTATATTTTGAAGATGAACTTCTTCAACTACTAAAGGATATAATGAATGAAATGTTATAGGGGGGAAAGATACCTCAAACGGGGAAAGAAGCCAATATTGTGTTGCTACCAAAGAAAGGTCAAGATGCTATGATAAAATAAAGAATTACACACCAATCTCATTGCTGCAGTTTTGGCAGAAAGACTAAAGATTTTACAGGCAGATATTCATGAAGATCAATCTGATTTTCTGCCAAAAAGACAGTTAAGGGATAATGTGAGAACTGTTTTGCACATTATTGAATATTTACAATATTATAAGAAACAGGCAACCCTAATATTCTTAGATGCAGAAAAGACCTTTGACAATCTAAACTTATCACTTATGCTTAGAGTGCTGGAAGAAATGAACTTCAGAGAGAATTTTATTCAAGGGTCAAAGCTGTTTATATGTCACATCAAGCAAAAATTGTTATTAATTTAACTAATTCACCTGAAATTCAAAAGGGTATGCGACAAGGAATCCTCTTGTCTCCTTTGTTTTTTGTTTTGGTACTGGAAGTTTTGAACTGAGATATCAGGCAAGATGAGAAAATAACAGGTATAAGTATCAAGAAGGAAGTTTATAAATTGAGGAATGCATTTGCTGATGATTTGGTTATATTCTTGCAAGACCCCTAAAATAATATAGACTATTTGATGAGGAAATTAAATGAGTTTGGGGGTTTAAAATATACAATCAGAAAACAACAAAGCTGATTGGTGTACTGGTGAAATATTTAGGGGTTATATTGAAAAATACAAACACATAACTGTTTAAAAATAATTATGTGCCTCTCTGGAATGATATTAAAAACGACTTATTAAGATGGGATGAACTGCATTTATTACTATTGGGTAGCATTTCTGTAATTAAGGTGAATGTCTTACCAAAGATGGGGTTGTTTTTGTTTCAGACATTACCAATATTTACAAGTTATAATGGTAGCAGAATATTTCAAAGTTTACATGGCAAGGGAAAAAAAACAAGATTTAGATATAAACTATTGCATGCTGTTAAGGGAAAAGTGGTTTGGATTTACCAGATTTGAAATTGTATTTCGATGCTTGTTGTTTGGTCTGGCTAAGAAAGAGTAGGTGAACCTCCAGAATAAGAGGCTACTTGATTCCTTCCTTCCCTCCTCCCTCCCTCCTTCCTTTTTCCCTTTTCTTCTTTTCCTCTTCATTATGCTTTCTTCTTCACTCATCCCTTCTTTTTTCTTCTTTACTCTCTTCCCATCGTTCCTTCTTTTTCTTTTTCTTTGCCTTTCCTCTTTACCTCTCTTGTCCCTTCTTGGATGCTCAAATGCAAAAGGGGAAACATTTCTCAACGCCTCCTTGCCTTGTGATCAAATGCCAGTAGTTTTGCTAGTAGTTTGTTTTGCTAGCCCTCTGCCAGTGAAAATGGAGCTCAAGAGGGGCACATGGCTCCCACAGCCCCCTGTGCTCCATTTTCGGCCACAACGGCCTCCTTTAGCCCTCTGTCAGCAAAAATGGAGCTCAAGGGCCGCATGTGGTCCTCCTGGGCTCCATTTTCAGCTGCAACATCCTCCTGCAGCCCTCAGCCAGAAAAAAATGGAGCTGGGGGGGCGGGGGGGAAGCTTCATTTTTGCTAGCAAAAGGCTAGAGAAGGTTGTCACAGCTGAAAACGGAGCCTGGGAGGGCAATGCGCAGCCCTTCTGAGCTCTGTTTCTGCTGGCAGAGGCACCGTGGGCTGGTCCTTCGCTGTTTTCAGGGTGGTTCTGCAGGCAATATCTAAGCACCCCATGGGCTGGATTTGGCCCATGGGCCTTGAGTTTGACACCCCTGTTATACACAGACTGAAAGCCTTCCCTTAGATAAAAATCTTACGTTGATAAAATTAGTTAAGTATAAGATCACAAGATGAAACTATCATTCAACAACCATAGTAGCAGCCATTCTTCAAGTGACTACTGCTGCCCCCTGAAGATCCACAGACAGCAAAGATCAAAGAACTTTGTCAAGCAATTGGGGAACATAATACCTTTCTAACCCATCAGACTGAATCCTAATCAGATTTTTTACTGACTGGTAGAATCTTTGGTTATCAGTTCAGTTTTCTCATTCTTATCCTGCACATTATGCAACTCAGACAAGATTCTAAAATATTGGCAACTTTTTAAATTTATTAATTTATCAAGGATAATAGAAATTTGTGACATCATTTTAACAATCCTTTCCATTAGTGCTCTAGATTACTTCACATCTGTGCACACAAATACACAGGGTACCAGGCAGAGTTATTTCAGATATCTAGCTTAAGGCAAAGCAAGAACACTGATTATAATCTAATATGGTCAGAATTCAGTGGTCCTATAGAAATCCAGTTTGATCATGAACCAAAGTGGCTGTTATGGACTCCTTATGTATTAATGAAATAGGTTGACTAGAATGTTGAGTAGGATTTTTATTCCATTTAGAAGTAACTATGATGTTTGGTCCTTTTTTGTAGTGAAACACCAGAAATCTGTCAGGGGCAAGAGCAGTGGTAGAATTCAAATAACAACTGGTTCTCTGCCCTAATGACTGGCTGGGTGAGCGTGGCTGGGTGGTCATGTGACTGGGTGGGCATGGTCAACTCGACGTCACTCACATTTGTTTGGCCTCCCAAGCAATTCTGGTCTTTGTCTATTAATTCGTCTATTAATGGGGGATTATTAATGCTTCTTTGAGGGAGGGGTCTCTGCCGGCC
>JAEANM010019324.1:0-12396 GCA_017656035.1 Myanophis thanlyinensis | reverse complement strand
TTGAAATTGAAATTGAAATCGAAATTGACATTGAAATTGAAATTGACATTGAACTTGATCTTTCCCCTGCACATGTCCAAAACATCTCAATCTGGCTTCTCTGACCTTGTCCTCAAAACAGCCTACCTGAGCTGTCCCTCTGATGTGTTCATTCCTAATCTTGTCCATTCTGGTCACTCCTAAAGAGAACCTCAACATCCAAATCTCTACTACCTCTATCTCTGCCTCTTGTCTTTTCCTTGCTGCTACAGTCTCTAACCCATACAGCATAGCTGGTCTCACCACTGTCTTGTACACCTTTCCTCTGATTCTTGCGGACACTCTTCTGTCACACAACACTCCTGACACCTTTCTCCACCATTTCAACCCACCTGCACTCATCTATTCACCTCTTTTCCACACTTTCCATCGCACTGGACTGTTGACCCCAAATACTTAAACTCCTGCACCTTCTTGACCTCAGCCCCCTGTAACCTCACTGTTCCACTTCCCTCCTTCTCGTTCATACACATGTATTCTGTCTTACTACGACTGTCCTTCATTCCTTTTCTTTCCAGAGCATATATCCACCTTTCTGGGTGTTCTTCCACCTGCTCTCTGGTCTCACTACAGTCACTGGTTCTTTGAATACACTAGAGATAGTTATGGTTCCAACCTCTCCAGCTTCAGCTTTGTGATGACAGACTATGTTTCAACAGAAAAAGGAAGCATTAAATATCAGACTGTATGTCTAAATTTAGGCACTGCCTGAATGGTTCACAGTATCATCTACGACAAATAAATAATAATACAGATAGTCCTCGACTTACAAGAGTTCCTTTAGTAACTGTTCTCAAGTTGCAACAGAACTGTCACACTTATGACCTTTGCAGCATCCCCAAGGACACATGATCAAAATTCAGATGCTTGGCAACTGGCTCATACTGATGTATCTCTGGGTCATGTGATCACTTTTTGCAATCTTCTGACAAGCAGAATCAATGGGGAAGCCAATTTCCTTGACAACCATGTTACTAACTTAACAACTTCAGCGATTCACTTAACAACTTGTCAAGAAAAGTTGTAAAATGGGACAAAATTCACTTAACAGCTGTCTCACTTAGCAACAGAAATTTTGGGGTCCGTTCTGGTGGTAAGTCAAAGGCTATATATAAAATAACAATTAGTGCAGAACAAAAGAAGCCATTTGATACAAAAACAGAGCAAAACATATCCATCAAGGGACTTCAAGGTCTGACAAAAATAACAAACTCTTCAAAACTTTCTGGTATGCCATGGAGAATTCCATGCCCTTAGTCTTAAAATCTGTCTAGTAGGCTTATCAGGTGCTGTTCTAAAAAATAGTAAACATTAGCTTACCCATATCAAAAATAGTATTGACTCAGTTCAACATACAGAATGCAAATTATTAGATTTAGGGTGTTTCCATTTCTTGGTTTGGTTGGTTTTTGTAGTGCTGAATTTTGGATTGGAGCCTAAATTATTCTGGCATTCTTAATTCCCAGGGACTGCATTTTAAGAGTGACCTAGTGCAAAGGATGTGGGTTGTAGACAGAAGTTTAGAAATTAATTTACTCACTGAAACTGTCCCATAGCTGTTTTTAGCCATATTTATTTCCTTTATGTTGAATGAGGAAAACATTTAATGATTCAGAAAGTGTATAATATATCAACTATAGGGCATACAGTTTATTTCTAAAGGATTTTTTTTTTAAAACCCTCAAATAATTGCCTGTGGATCAGAAGGATCTCTTTTATTGACTAATAAGAACAACGCCATTAAAATTGAGTTAAGTGGCTTTAAGGAAAATAACCCATCGAGGCAGCAAAGAGATTTTAAAAAAAGATGGTAGTTTCAGCTACACAACTGAAGCTCTGACCCTTTATTTTATTCAGTTTGAATGCCACACGTTGTTTTAAGATTGTTTGCTGGGCAAAGAACCTTAAAATAATTTAAAAATGATTAAACAACAATTAGAAATTAAAATTTGCATCACAAAAAAAAAAAAAATGCAGCAGCCAAGGAAGATATTTCAATCAATAGTTGTTAACACAGCCAAGAGATGGGATCATTTACACACTCAGGGCAACGGGCTTGGGAAGAGAACCAGGTCTTTTAAGACCTTATTAAAGGTCAGCAGGGTAAGATCCATTCTAATCCTTTGTACATATATGCACTATTGATCTGTGTACAAAAGGGATGGGGATTCCATCTTGGCTTTTTGGGCTCTCCTTGCAGATGAACCTGATAACCATGTTGGCTTTTCGGGATCTCCTTGCAAATTCCACTGTAGTAACCCCATGTCTGAGTTAGTGTGTCATAGTGAGTTATTCATTTCAAATCAGAAAACCGTGCAGCTTGTGATAAAAGGTCAAATAATAAGTTAGAAAGACTTTAGACAGCTTCAGTGATGGAAGGACTATAAGAGGACTAAGTGGGTAATGTTCACTCTTTCATGTGACATGAAAAAGTGAACACCACTCACTGAGTCCTTAAAAAAAGCCGTCATAGAGGGCTGTGCAATTCAGTTTTGTAAAAGCCACTAAAAAGAAAAAAAAAAGTACCCTGCCATGGAACAGATAACAATACTGGATCTACTGTCCAACTGGGTCCTACTGTCCATTATTCTTTGAAGAGACCTACACAAAACATATTTGTTTATGACAGATCACTGCAAAGAACACCTATTTCTAAGCACTGTCACTGTATATACTTCAGAAATATACACTGGGAAATATACAAGTAGTCCTTTACTTGCAACCATTTGTTTAGTGACTGAAGTTACAATAACATTTATGACCATTGCAGCCTCCCGATGGTCATGTGATCAAAATCTGGGTACTTGGTCACTGGGACATATTTATGACAGGTTGCATAGGCGAGGGAAGGCGATTGTGTCATTCGATCACTATTTGTAATTTTTTCCCCAGATGTTTTCCAACATGACAAGTCAATGGGGGAAGTCAGATTCACCTAATTGCAGTGATTTTCTTAACAACTGTGGCATTAAAGCTTGTAAAATGGGGCAGGCCTCACTTAACCACTGCCTTGCTTAACAATGGACGTTTTGGGCTCAGTGGTGGTCAAAAACTTACCAACTACCAAAGGTTTCCATCAACAAACAGATTGACTTAGAACCAGGATATGAATCAATAAGGAAGTAGATCACTCTCTCACCAGTTAAATTTCACACCTCACAGCAACCAGTCAGAAGTCACAAGACCAGAATCAGTCATGTGATTAAATCAGTCTTGTAATTCAACCAGTCATAAGACCACCTACCTACATACACACACAGGGAGACCTGTATAAATGAACCAGACACTTTACCTCAGACTCACTGAAGATGTTACCTAATTTGATAACGAAACATCCGGGAGACAAGCAGCAATCCTGGAGTACAAATGTCTGTCTAACTCTGCAATCGGAGCTACAAGTACTCACTACAGTTTTGAAAACCATCTGTGTGTTATCTAACAAAGAATAACATCAAAGATTTTTGCAATTAAAAAAAAACTTAGATAATTAACTTTTAAGAACTACATAGATCAAAGAATTGTATGCAACACTTGTTATGCTATGAAAGAAAAATGGAGACAGAATTTTAATGAATTTGTTTCGATCTATTTTTCAAAAAAGAAAGACTCAAGATCAAAGAGAGAGAGGGTATTTCCCTAAATACTTCTGCAGGCTAGGAACTGTGGGAACTCAATATTTTTAGAAGGCACTTCCCTCCCTTCCCCCCATCACCTTGTGACATTGCATGTATTTTGCAAGTTTGAGCTCTGAAATCCTCCTCATTCAGATTATGAAAAACAAATTATGTATGAGAGAAAAATTGAGTTTGGCTGCACTCTTGTGGTGATGAAAAGCACTACATATTTGTTTTTCTGTTTCTTGATATGAAAGAGAAGTAAAAAGATCATCACAGTGATTATAATCTTTAAATATCATTATACTATTTTAATAATCACAACTGTAATATAGGATGAGATAAGATAACTTGCACAAACTTCTCATGGACGGTAACCTAGTTGTTAATGTAACTGCAAAAAAGAAATCTAGAAAAGATCTATGTAAAGGTTTTTTTTTAATGTACGTTTACATGACCCAAAAATAAATTCAAAGAAAGTCTTGATTTTATTGATCCTCTACTCTCTTTCCTTATTGTTTCCCCCCACATCTTTACTTTGCATTTGCGTAGCATATTGCACAGTACTCGAAAGATATAGAATAGATATAGATATAGAATATATGGAAGACTAACAGTTGACATTGAGCTGAAGCGGCATCTGCAGGGATGAATTCCAAAAAAATAGACAATGGAGCTTCAGTTGCACAATTGTGGTTTACATCTTTCTCTTCTTCCTCTTTCTCTTCTTCTTTGTCTCCTTTTTCTGTCTCTTCTCCTTCCTTCCTTCCTTCATTCCTTCCTACCTACCTACCTACCTACCTTCCCTCCTGACACAAGCACTTCCATTTTGACATTAGGATGGTGTCTGTGAGACAGACATATTTGTACTTGCATCTTTGATTGGACTTATCCATTATACTGAATCAAAATGAGCTGGGTGTGATCTTTATTTACAAATCACAATTTCTAGTTTAATGTAATTTGTTTCCTTTGTTATTCCTGTGAAGCTAGATAATTATGGCTTATTTGATAAAGCTTCAATAAACAAGCCTAGGCTTCATTCAGGGGTCAACATAATCTTTCAGATTATGTGCTTGATCTTTGGTGGTCTTTATCTTTTTGCACTTGATCTTTGGCTGTCTTTCAGCTTTGCTAAGGAACTAGAGATATTGACAAACTGTCTTGTCACCCTAAAGCCAGGATGGTTATATTAATTATAAGACAAGAGTCAAATTTTGAAATGCTATTTCATATATTCAATAAATTTCATTCAAATGATTCTGAGAGGGGAACAGAGAAAGACAGTTTCTGGCTTCTTTATTTCTTCTTATTATATGTGATTCCCCCTTTTTTTTTCTTTTTAATCATGAATACAAAAAAAAATCTCATTCTGTAGTCTCAAATATGTTATCATGTTCTTTTGCACAAAACAACAGACTCCCTTAGTTGTGTTGATCCCTAGCTTCTCACATTTGAGCAGGATAATGTCTTTTGTCAAGGGCAACATGATTTTCAAGCCTTCTTTCACAATAATGGAATTGAACCACTTTATTTCCCTTATTTATGTATTTATATTCAAAAAAGGAAGTGGTAAAACTGAGCTGCTTGCTGACAGGTTTTCTGAGAAAGAGACTGTTCAGTTCATACCGGAAGCTTTACTGTCTTCAGTTGCAGCACATTTCTAAGGAAAGCCCAAACCTAGGAGTTCAATTTATTTTACATTAATTTTGTGGATCTGTTGCAATTTTTCCTGTCTCCGTTGCTGCTGACGAGATATCCTACAGTGAATCACAGCCGAAGGTTAACATGTTTTGGTTCCTAACTGACTAACCAGAAACAGAAATGGATTTACGAAGCACGCCATATCGCTCCGAAGTGGTCCGCTGGTCACCCAATGACTTGGCAGACTACTTTAGAAGGGTAAGTTTCATTTTAATTGAACAGTGTTATATTTACCATTTCTAATTACCATTCCCAATTTTGTCAGTGAGAAAGTCTGAACTATTTTCCTCATATCCAGAAAATTCATTTTTTATACATAGATGTTTTTATGTACTTTCAATTTTCCAAAGTGATCCTTCCCAAATAATTTTATATCTAGGGAGAAATGGATGTATTATCTGTTATTATCTGTTACCGTCTCTCCACTTATTTGTAATAAGAACCTGGAATTCCACCGGTTGGCAATAAAGTCAAATGGTTTCTCTGTAAAGTGTGAGTGAATGACTGCTATTCCAGATTCAAAATACAGATTATTTACATCCAATTGGTATTATGATCTAAATCTATCTAGGCCCTGAAGGCAAGGCAAATTCTTTTTTTCTTTCTTTTTTGCTCTACACATTCTGAAGAGAGAATGGCAGCATTTCTTGAGGCTTAGCTGACTTTTCATTTGGAGGGCCACAATTAAAGACTTTAAACCAAAAGACACATTTCTCACCATTCTCTTTGGGGATTAATGCCCGGTGAGAAAAAGAGGAATTTGGTTGTGCTTTCTAAAGTTTTCTGAGAAGGCTTTCTTGCATAGCCTGATGTTTTAGCATTTTAACTATTGGAAGAAGGATAAGCACCAAATTGGAAAGAGCTATTGCTGTGCTAGAGAAAGGACTCTTCCATATGATCACACACTGGTCCTCTCAGGTAGCAAATGTGGAATGCTGCTTGTGTTTCCCATAAAATGCTACCTCCCCTTCACCCAAATTGAAGAGTGTGCATCGATTGTGTAGTACACTGCAGAGCTTTGAACATGGCTTCTAGAGGCAACACCAGGCAGCATTAAAAACAGTTTAACTCTAGAAACAGTTTGTGGTCTCACTAAATTTCCTCCTATTTTTCCATCCCTCTATGTCAATCAGTCTCTCTTTAATATCATATTAACTATGATAATTGACTAGGTGCTGCATAGACACTTCAAATAGTAACCCCCACAGTTGGGGGTTACTGGCTCAGTAACCAGCTTGATGTAGGAGACACAGTACTTCCTGTCTTGACTGCACTATGTGGCTACGACAACTTAATTTATTTTTTTCTCCCTACAACTCAACTTCACCTGCTTTCACAGATGAATACCATGTTAGCAGTCACAGAGAAGTTAAACCAAGTGGCAGACTTCATTAGAGTGGAGTTGAGACAGCAGGAGCACTGACAATTACACTACCTTGGACTTACAGGTCTTCTAGCCTTGACAGATTCAATTAGTCTCTTTCAGCTTTATTATACCCCCAGGCAATAGTCAAGAATAAATCAAGCACGAGTGACAACTTTGCAATGACCCAGCAACAGACTACAATTCTGTGTAGTTCAAATGAATGTACAGGTTAAGGCCTTTGTAAAACTTGAGGATAGATTGCTTGTCCTTTTTTCTTTTTACTAATTGCTTTTGTATTCTCCAGATATACCCTTCTTGCATTGCCTTTTAAGAGTTATGGTCTATACTGTTTTTATGTAAAATCTCAGTAGACAAATCAGCTTTTGCACAAAATATCTGGCTTTGCACATTCTGGTTTTGCACAAAAATATTGCACAAAATATTACCCAAATCCCCAAAATATTGTGTTTGATTGAAAGATATTGATTTTCCATGCCCTCTCTGCACCTTAAAAGTCAGATTTCTTTCATGTGGTTCTCCATTACAGTATGAGTTGACAATATTAATAGGTGATGGATCTCATCTTTCTTCTCTTCCTTCTCTTACAAGCTGTTTCTTTACCTGGAGGTGGTGGGGATTGAATTTGAAAACTTCTGAAAATAGCATATGCTCCATTAGCTTCTTCCAAAATTACAGTGACCTTATTTTCTTGGAAAAAACAAAGGACAAGCCTAAAAGGGGAACAAATATGAAAGAGCATTAAAAATTCAGTTATTTGTATTTGTAACTTTGCCTTACAAAGGACTATCCAAGAGCAAGAAAATAATAATAATAATAATTTAAAAAACCAAATCTAGAACTCAGCTTTCTGAAATAAAGGCTGTTCTTTGTAATAAAGGATATCTGGTCACTGTATCAAAAATACATCCAGGATTCAGACAAAAGTCTTGTTTTGGTGTTTACCAATTTAAATTAATCAAATGAGCAGCTGGTGATTTGCTGATTTTCAAGGCCTCCAGTTTTTTAGAAACAAGCTCTGTTTTCATCTGTGCTTGGCTGTTCCTTTGTTTTGAACAGATTTTTCTACAGTATTATCTTCAGCAGAATTTAGGATGATCTCCAACACTGTAAATACTTATCTGAGGAAAGAGCTTTATCTTTCTGTCAGTAAATACTGTAAATGTGCTTTCAAAACCAAAACCAAAATTACACAGGCATTGACTATTTTATTTCTACCACTGTTGCAACAGTTTTTAAAGCACCATTGAGAACTTCTTTTACCACAGCATTGTCTTGCACTTCATAAAGTTGACATGGAATGCCTTATAACTACAGCTTGAGGGGAGAAGTTGAAACAGTTTATATTTAGGATGTGAGGGGTCTTAAATATTTTCTCAGCCCTCTTTCTGGTCGTGTACTATACAGATCCTCAATGGAAGGCAGGCTAAATTGCAATTGTTTTTTCTGCAGTCCTAACTATCTATGACAATATGGGAAGTTGCTGCAAACTCATCTTAGTCCTTTCTTCTTGTTTGTTGTTTTCTATAGTGCTAAATCATCTCTTGTATATATGTAAAGAAATAGTTTCCTTAGATGTCCTTTTCTTGGTACTATCAGTACTTTTCAACTTGAGCAACATGTTACAGACAGAGGTCAATCAATCAATATAATTGCCTTAAATTAAAATATAACAGCAGTCTTTGTAATTACTCTTTTGGACTACCAACTGTGTCAAATTTACCAGTTAGATTAGGGGTGTCAAACTGGCAGCCCATGGGCCAGATGTGTCATGCACAGGCCATGCCCACTTTAGCTCTGCAAATGGCAAAACATCATGAAACATTGTGTGACAGCAGTGTGACATAGCACCCATTTGTCACTCATAAGTTAGGGTGACCATATTTGATAACCAAAAAAGAGGACCGGGAGGGCGGCGGCGGCGGGGAGGGTGGGTCGGCGGTGGGGGGGCGGCGGTGGGGGGGGTGGCAGCAAGGGGCGGGGACAGCAGGAGGGGCAGGGGCGGCAGGGGGCGGCAGCGGGCGGTGGGGCTTCCCTTCACCGGAAATCGACCGCAAATCCAGACTCAGCTGAGAAGCAAGAAGCTTGTTCCGGGACCTCTTGCTGGAGCCTCTTGCTTTTCTCCGTTTGTCTGGACATGACATTGCCACTTTTACGTCCAGTCCAGGGCATCCGGGTAAATGTATAAAATTTATAAAACCCGCCCGGACACCCCGGACAGGACCTAAAAAGAGGACATGTCCGGGCAAAAGAGGACAGTTGGTCACCCTAGTTTATGTTGCTTGGTAAATCATCTTTCTTGGGTTACAAAATGCAAATTGTGTCTACTGCAAACTTGCTGTCTTAAATCATTTTGGAATCAGCATATTGGCACACCTTATAAGTTTGTCATAGCTGACTTGGAAAGTGTTCCTACCTTAGGGAGCATGTAACCACGGGGCTAATAGCACAGCAACTCTGTCTTGATCCTTATGAACATGTTAAATGAATGTCATGGGAAAATCCAAACTTGAAAAAGAGCAGGGTCTCTCCTTTTGTTAAATAAAGTGGTCAAAGTACAAGGTGTATAATCCTTAAACCGCTTAACAGGATTTGATGATGATTTTTTATGACTTGTGAGACTGCAACAAATGTATTTGATCAAAAGTGCAGAGTGACAGTGTTTTCACTTAGTTATTTGGCTGACAACTCAGAATCCCCTCTGGTACTAAAGGATTCATCAAGGTTTTTTTTTTACAAAATAATATTACAGCAATTCTTTTTAAAACAGTTCTTAGAGCATAGTGTTAACTGTTCAGAATGATTTAGGAACTGTACCCACTGTTCATCAATTATGTAATGATCTCCTTATGTAAGAACAGGAAGAATAGAAAGACACTATTATCGTCACCATCTACATGATTTTGCTATGATGAGAACAAGTAAGTAAATTAGTAAGTAAGTAAGTAAGTAAGTAAGTAAGATTTCTAATGCTTCTTTCCAGCTTCCAATGAGGATGCTCAGTTGGGAAGCTGACAGGAAGTCAGAAGTTGCTCCCATTCACACTGTTATCTTTGCCCTGTAGTAATTCTGCTCCTCTATTTAAGTAATGAAGTATCTCTGAAATAATGATCCAACAGAGCATGAGTTGTATAGTTTTAAATGAATATGTTCAAATGGAATTTGGATTTGATCTAGTCAGAAAAAAAAATAAAGAATAAAAAACAACATTAAATAATGAAAACAATAAGGAGAAAACGGGAGAAGAAAGAAAATCCTGTTTTTTCCAAAAACTTATTACTATTGTCATAGCAAACTGCTTGGTTTTTAAACCCAGCATTAAATTTTGACAATGTGGATTCATATTTATCAGTCTTTCATTATGTCAGTTAAAGATCAATTTGAAATAATTATAAAAACGTACCAGTGTTGTGGGGAAATTAAAATAAAGTTGTAATAAACAGTCTATGCATACAGACTAACTGCAAATCTAAAAATTTCCATGCTTAGATTAAGTAACCTTGGCTGATTAAAAAAAAACACCTAGATCACCTCAGAAGTAGGAGCATAGACATCTGCATGTAACCATAAAAAAGTGCAACAATATGCAATGGGTGATCCCACAAGTTAAACCACACCCTCTCCAAGTGCTGGATGCAAGGCTTTTGTCATGGCATCTCCACACAAATTCCATCACTTGCCCCTTTACTATTACAATCGTACAATGCATGTAACATAGAGGTGAGGCTTTGATCATAGTTCCCAGACTGAGAGAATATGACTTGACCCAACAGCTGGCTTTGTGCCTAACACAGGACTACAACTCACAGTCTCCAAGGTTGTAGCCCAGGGGTGGGCAACGACGGCCCCTTTATGACCTGTGAACTTCAACTCCCAGAAGCAGAGATGGGACTCAACCAGTTCGCACCTATTCACTAGAACTGGTTGTTAACTTTCTAAGCAGTTCAGAGAACTGCTGGTTTGACTGGTAATTAAGGCAGAGAACTGGTTGTTAAATTATTTGAATCTCACAACTGCCCAGAAGTCTATGCTGGCTCAGGAATTCTGGGAGTTAAAAGTCCAAAGGTTGTAAAAGGGCCATAGTTGCCCACCCCTGTTCTAGCCAGATACCTTAACCACTGCACCAAACTACCTTTCTCCCCAATGGGGTTCCAGGCTTTAAAAGCATCCGTTTTCCAGTGGGTCTTTAACCCTGTCTAGCGATAAATGTTATAACATATGTTATAACATATGGATCTTTAAAGTTCAAATATTGTTAATACAATATTATTTTGTTAATACAAACTCATAAATTACTTCATGGTGGCATTTGTTTTTATGCTTGATTTTAGGAGAACACCCAGAGACCCACAACAAATTTGCTCCACTGATTTCAATGACAACTAAATTTAGCCACCTTAGTTTGGATCCAAGTGCCAAAAATAAAACTATAAAAAGAAGAGGATTGAGTCTATCAACTTGTACCTTTTCTCCAAGCCCAATCTTATCATACTTCAGTTTCTCACTGGCATATTAAGTGCTTCAATAATACTTTCACTAGGCAGTCAATTTTTAATTAGGGGAGTTTGGAAAAGCACAAAACCTGCCAGCACTGAAAGATTTTAGCCAAATATTTCTAAGTGAAGCCTGATTAGGCATCACCTGCCAATCACCTGCCAATGCATAAGGGGTTCATAGACAACAGAAAGGAACTTAAGCTCAGATGTTTTAATGGATCCATCTGAATTGTCTGAAACCTCTGTTATCAGGCAATTCCATTTTCTAACTCTTCTAGAACAGCTTGTCCAGGGAGATGCCACCTCCAAAAGCTCACATTGTTAATGAGTAATGAAATAATATTTATATAAAGAAAAATAGAGCGGTGGCACAAGCACACATCCACAGAACAATATTTGGAGATATTGAGATACCTATGGATAGTGTTGGAAATTAAAAGGCCTCTGATCTTCCTCCCTTCCTTCCTTCCTTTTTTAGCACCTCACTGGCTCCATTGAGGAGGCAAGAATCTCCTCATAGTAAATCCACCCTGAGGGAAGAATCTACCTATCTGAGGGCGATTTTCCTTTCCAGATTTCATACACATCTCAGGATCAAAGCCTAGGGTATGAGCACCTCAATCTGCACAGGAAGGACAATTATCTTTTGACAAAGTCAAAATTAGTCAATCTCTTTTGACAAAGAACCAAAAGGTACACAAACCACCCACCTCCAAGTTCACAGCAAGGATCAATCCCCCTATAAAACCAAGTCTCTGGGCCCCATTTCCTCTGTAGCCTATCCCCCCCCCAAAAAAAAAAAAAAAAACAAAAACAAAAACAAATCTCTTTGCTTTGGGGAATAAATACATCTCCTTTCTCACAATATGTCTGGATTTCATTTTTGATTTGTTCTTGAGCAGCCTTAGCTCGTAGAACCCCCCCAATTATTCTTCGAACAATAGTTTAAAAATAAGAGTAACCCAACTTGGCTAACTCTGTAGAACAACAATGGCCCCTTTTTTTGTGCCATTACTTTTTTTTAAATCACTTTTTTTTTAAAAAAAAGCTGTTTTTGGAAGATGCGGCTCTGGAAGACAACTTTCTTCTGATCAGCCACAAAGAACTTTTTTTTTTTTTACAGCGCGTCTGTTGAGCTCAGCTAGTAAGCACAATTTAT
>JAEANM010019322.1:0-12396 GCA_017656035.1 Myanophis thanlyinensis | reverse complement strand
TTTTTGTAAGTCGAAATTTTTGTAACTAGAGGTCTTTGTAAGTAGAGGTACCACTGTATATATCGCTAATGCAGTTTCCTATCTCTTCCATTGACATAATTAACAGGTTTTCATAAGTAAAGTTCAGTTGTCTATCTCTCACCTCTCTTCCTCCCTCTCTTCCTCCCTCTTTCTCCTTCCCTCTCTCCTTTCTTACTCCCCCCTTCTATCTTTCTCCCTCTCCTTTCTCTCTTCCCCTCTCACTTCTTTCCTCTTTCCCTCTCACTTCCTCCTTCTCTTCCTCTCTCCCTCTCTGACTTCCTCCCTTTCTCTATCGTTCTTTCTCTCCCTCCCTCCCTCTCCTCCTCTCCTTGGGAAAAAAGAAATAGCTTAGGGAAAAAGAAAAATGTCTTTCCTCCATGCTGGCTGCTCCCTTGCTCCTCCCCCTTCCCCCTCCTGGATTTTAAACTGAATGCTAGGCTCGGCTCTGCAAAAGAGAGCCCACAAGAGGGAAATAGCTTGGGAAAAGAATAGGTACCTTGGCTGGGGCACAGGAGAGGTAGCTAGGATAGAAGCAAAGGAAGACTCACTGGGCAGAGATTTGCTGGGCTGTGTGATCAAGATAAGCAAGGGAATCAGGAAGCAGCAGCACCTATGCCTCTAGGCAGGAGAGGTGCGAAAAGGAGTGAGTGGGAGGGGCAGGGAGTTGGGGACGGAGCCAGTCCTTGGTGCATTTTACTGGTTCTCCGAACTGTGCATAATTGGCCCTACTGGTTCAGGGGAACTGGTCAGAACCGGCTGAATTTCACCTCTGCTTCATATGGTTTATATAAAGAGAAGTTCATTTACTTGTGTGTGCTTCTGAATATGTTTGCATGTTGCAAACTGATAGGTTATGAGCCCAGAGCTCACAAAGACTGAACTGTAATTAAGCTGAGGGATAGCCTGTATTCTATGCTGAAGAGAACAAAGCTGTGAAAGCTTGCAGGATGGCTGCTCTTGAATTCAAGGAGAGCTCTCTCCCTAGATTGGGACAGAAGAACTATATTGTTTGGGCTGCAAAGCTGGAATGTTTCCTGAAGGCAAAGCAGCTGTGGGATATTGTTATTAATCCACCCCAGGGGCCATTAGCAGCTGCACAGCAAAGGCAGCATGATAAGGCACTGGCCTACACCATCTTAAGTTTAGAAAATGAGCAATTTTTGAATGTGGTTAATTTAAAAACTGCAAAGGAAGTGTGGCTACACTTGAGAAGAGTGCATGTCACTGTGTCTGCATGCAATATTGTCCAATTATCAAGACAAGTGTACAGAGCCATTCTCCCTTGTGCTGAGCAGAGAATTCAAGTATTGGTTAACTCTGCTTCATTGCTATGGAGACTGAGTCAGTCAAATTGTTAGTCATACCTCTCTCCTGGGATAGGCTTCCAGTTTTTTGACTCAGTCTAGCAGAAGGAGACACGCTTTGCTGGAGCTTCCAAAGAAACATTGCAGACCATACTTGGATTCCCAAACTCAAGGGACATCAAACTATGAGATAAAATTCCGGGGGGAGGGGTGTAAAACAATGTGGCAGTTAATCCGCTTTGTTTGGTGTGCCGCTCACCCCCGTGACATCCCTATCTGGCCCAAAGTGGCCTTGTGGGTGAAAGTGGCTCCGGCCTTGCCCATCCACCATGACTTGCCAGCGGCTGCTGTATTTCTGCTTTGACAGAAACAGCATGATGCACTGAAGAGGCCCCAGATGATATTCCTGGCTGCCTGGTGGGCTGAGGCTCCGAACAGCATTCCATTGGAGCTGCCCAGAATCCTCGCACTCTTTGTTGGCTTGACTGTCAGCTGGCTAGCCAATTCATTGGCAGAACCAGGAACAGCCGGGACCCGGATAGCCCCAAAAAGCCAGCACAGTGGCTCAGCCTGGCTCGCCTCTGCCTGCCATTTCTATCAGTGTGCCTGCCTTTCAGGCAGCCAGGCGCCATTTTGAGAGCCAAATTTAAAGGAGGAATTTTTTTTCTTGTTGGCTGTTACTTCTCTGGTTTGAATTTCTGTGCCAGATTCTGTTAGGTGGAACAGGTCCACCCACAATTCAGTGCAAGGATTAACACCCCGGCCAATTCACAATTTTTCTACTTGTCTTACTGATCAGAACTGACTTCAGCACCAGTGAATATAATGGAGATTTCCTCTGAACTGAGTGTGTAACAAAGTAAAGACAGGCATCAGAGCCCATTAACCCCTGTATCAGTCCAGCCACACAAAAAGAAGTCAGGATCTTCTGCCAAGGCTGCATCAGACAAAATTAAAGCCAAGGCTCTGCATACTAAGAGTTCCTCTAAGTCAGAGGAAAGACTTGCCCAGAGAAGACAGAAAGAGTTGGAAAGAGAATTCTCATGGATGGAGAAAAGGAGACTGACTGTCTTCTCAGAGGGGAATGTATTCCCACATTCAAATCCCCAACTGTCAATTTTTGAAAATATATAGCCTAACAAGTGCAGTTCTTACCAGAGGGCACCAGAGAGCAAGCTCAGGCTCTATTCTGCCCAGAAACAGCCAGTCAGCTTCTCTCCCCAGTAACAGCTCCAAGACAAATGGTCATGGTTCAGGCTCCTCCTCTCTTAGTGCCAAACGCTACCTTTACTCCCACTGTTGCAGGGCTGAGATAGGGAGAAAACCAACAACAGACATTCTCAGATCTGAGATCAATGATTGTAGAGGCCACTGTGTATGGCTTTGCTGGGATACAGAAGGGGCAGCACCCTGAGAGCATGCAATCTGGCCTAACACCATAATTGAATCACCAAGGGGTGGCACAGGCCCAGCCTGTCTCTCAATACATGCAAGGCCCTTATTCTTCTGCCTCCTCAGTTAGAAGTGGGGAATCTCTCTTAGGGGAGGAGGAACAGAGGGAGCCAGTATTATTGGAGGATAAGGACTTACCACCTGATACTCCGGCTTTTGTGAGTCTGTTTTCAAAGAGCATATTCAAATCACTGCTCCATAAGGCAAGAAGCACAACATATTTGGGGGAACACAAGCAGGAACAGAGCCATCTATGGGACCAGCAGACCCAAGTGAGGCTTTGTTTTCAACCCCAGGGACAGGTACTGAGGAGATACCATGTCCCCCATTGTTTATGGAAGTCCTTAAACAACAGTGGACTAGGCCGGGGTTGCACTCTGGCCCCAGCAATTCTGATAGGTGCTTGTATAATATGGCATTAAGCCTATCAGAGGTCTTACAATAGTGGTGGTGAACCTATGGAATGCATGCCGGAAACGCCCATGATTTGTGGATCTGATCAGCCTTTCAGTTTCCAGGCTATGGCAGATACCTCCAGACAAACTATCTCTAATTTGGGGGCTCTGGTTCATCCAGACCCTCAGTGGCTTTGGTTGACCGCATGGTGGTTGAGCAATGAGTTCTAGGCCAGAACAATCTGTCAACTGCTGTAATACAGATGATTCAGGCCCCTCGAAGGCCATCGACCAATAGAATATATGGCTCTACTTGGCGATCCTTTTACAACTGGTGCGCCAAGGCAGACATTGAACCTACTTCAGCATCAATAGCTCATATCCTAGACTTTTTACAGGACGGGCTGGACAAGGGCTTATCTCCTAATACAATTAGGAGACAGGTTGTTGCTCTGTCCACAGTGCTGACATATGATAGACAGGAGTCACTCAGAACCCAATCATTTGCAGCTTCCTTAGGGACACAGCTAATCTCAGGTCCCCGATACTGCACCAGTATCCCACATGAGATCTGACTGTTACTGAGGCACTCTTTGAACCATTGCACACTATTAGCCTTTGATTCTTATCATTTAAGGTGGCCTTTTTGTAACATCAGCTAGAAGAATTTCTGAATTAACAGCTTTATCAGTCAGGGAGAATCTCTGTATTTTCCATCCTAACAGAGTAGTCCTCAGACTAGACCCATCATTCATACCTAAGGTGAATTCCTGGTTCCATGGGGCACAGGAATTAACATTGCCAGACTTCTGCCCAGGGCCAAGTCTTGGGTTAGAACACAAGTGGCACACCTTAGATGTAAGAAGGGTGTTCAAGATATATATCAAAAGGACTGCCTCATTTAGAACTTAGGAAAGCTTTATTTGTAGCCTTTCAACCAGCTACATTGGGAGTGAGGGTTACATCCTCAACCATTGGAAGGTGGATCAAGGCCTGCATAGCCAGGGCCTATGAGTCACAGGTCTTGCAGGTCCCCAGGCACTTGACAGCACATTCTACAAGGAGTGCAGCTACAATGGTGGCTTGGTCAACACAGGCTTCAATCGAAGACATCTGCTGAGCTGCGACATGTTCATCCCTGTATCCTTTCATTAAGCATTATAAGCTGGATGCCTTCACCTCAGCCGACGCAGCTTTCGGATGGCACGTACTTCATCAGGTGCATTTGGATATAGGCACTTAGGACCAGACTACCCACCCTTAGGACTGCCAGCTGTGGTATACCCCATACTTGGATTCTCTGCTCAGCACAAGGGAGAAGGCGTGTTGGTCCTACCTAATATGCTCCTTCTTGTTGTGCTGAAAAGAGAATCCAGACCCTTCCTAATGACTGTCTGGTCCAAAGTAGAGGAGGGGTTAGAATTTTCTCTTTTTTTTCACAGGAGCTCCTACAGTCAGTCAGCATATCTTCACTGAAAAACTGGAAGCCTAACCCAGGAAAGAGATGTGACTAACAATTTCACTGACTCAGTCTCCATAGCAATGAAGAAGAGTTAACCCAGGGATGGGCAAACTTTTTGACTCACGGGCCACAATGGTTTCTAAAATTTGACAGAGGGACCGGGCCAGAATAGGAGAATGGTGTGTTTGTGTGAACTAATATAAATTAAATGTAAAAACCATTACACGAAAAGATTTGGCCTTTAACAGGCAGCAAAACACCATTGTGTTTATTGGAAAAAATGTTTTCCAAATTTATTAATTTAATAATGGGTCTTCCTCGAAACTGCAGGGTTCCTGCTAGTAACTAGTTCGGCGGGCCAGATTAAAAAGCCCAGCGGGCCGGATGTGGCCCGCGGGCCGTAGTTTGCCCATGTCTGAGTTAACCCATACTTGGATTCTCTTCTCAGCACAACGTGAAGGAGCATATCAGGTAGGACCAATGACCTGTTTAGAACCAGGAGAATCTGTTAAACAGTATTTGCAATGAATGCAGACTCTGTTGAGTTGAAACAGTGTGGAATACAGATTCCTGAATCTCAAAAAGTGTTGTTGTTAAATAGCCTGGATGAAATCTGGGACATTGTTTCTGTGGTGTTTGAGTGCAAACCAGAGCCAGAATTACGTTTGGAGGCTTTAAAGGCTTATTTGATTGCTGAGGAGAACAAGTGTCATTTTAGAAGAAGCTACAAGAAGAAATTCCTGAGGTGGGGGCCCAAGGAGCAGAGAGAAAAGAGCAAAGAAAAGTTCCACAGACAAGATGTCTCCAGAGACCAGATTACAGCCCAGCAAAGACTTTCTAAGCAGAAAGGCCAGCAACAGAAGACAAATTTCATCTGTGGTGAAAGAACTCATTTAAAGAGAGATTGTTTGTAAAGGAAAAATTTTTTGCAAGGAAGAAAATCAGCACATGAGCAAGTTTCTGTGGCAAAAGTCAGCTATTGTAATAGCAGAGGCAATAGCACTTAGATTTATATACCACTTTATAGTGCTTTCCAGCCCTAAGTGTTTTCAAGAATCATTTAGTGACAGTGACTCACTTAGTGACAGTGACTCACTTAGTGATGGTTTCAGTGTTCAAAGAGGAGAAACTGACTCAGACATATTAGGCTAAAACCACAGCACATGGGAGCTAACCCAAATGCATCAAAGTCAGCATTGGGCCTAACAGACCTAAGTGAGTTGCTTTTTTTGGAGCCAACCATGGAGAGTGAGGAAATTCCCTCACTTAAACTATTCCTGGACATAGTCCAGAGGCAATGAGTCCAACCAGGGACATACCCACCCATAAGTAGGAGTGACAAAAAATTGATAATGTGGGCCCAGACCTCACTGAGGCACTACAGCCACCAGTGATAGACAGACCAGTGGCAGCCTTAGCATCCTCCACTATCTTGTCTAACGACCCTCTGCAAGGCACTCAGTCAGATGCCTGAGCGGTCAAGGCAGCAATGACCACCTCCTTTTTCAATAGGACCTCCTTGCTCTGGCTTTGCCAGATGCAAGCAAAAGTCCCACCTATGACCTCTGCCTCCACCAGGACATTAATAAACTGGTAGCAGCAATGGAATTCTCAGCTGATGCCACCTTAAATACTGCCAAATTGACTTCCAGGGCCATTTCCTCATCAGTGACGGCCCACTGCCTGCTATGGCTTTGTCACTGGCAGGCAGACATGAAATAAATGGAAGCTAGCCTCTGCTCCCTTTAAAGGTAGTAAGCTTTTTGGAGAGGCCCTGGAGCCCATTCTAGTGGAGACCAAGACAGGAAAAAGGTCCTGCTTTCTCTATACAGCCAAGCTGGCTGCCGTCCCTCGCTTCATTTTCATAGGCCTTCATTCAGGCCTACTGACTCCCCTCTGGATTTGACTCCCCCTCACCCCCAGAGGACGTACTCCCACAGACAAGACCACTAGTTGCATAGAACCGGATTTAGGGATAGGAACAAACAGCAATTCCAGGCCAAATGGCCATTTTGTGGCACTAGAAGCCATCCCTTTCACCACTTCAGATAACTGCAGGCCCAGGGCCAACCCTCCCATTGGTGGCCACTTAAGTCTATTCACAGACCAAGGGGACACAACCACAACAGATACTTGGGTCCTGAACACAATGAAACTAGGTCTCACCTCCAAATTTCTCTCCACACCCCCAAGATTCTTCATTCGTTGCCCCAACTCAAGATCATACAAAGAGAGGCCTCATGGAGCCCTTAATCCAACCCTTGTTGGACATTCAAGCTATCCAACTGGTCCTAGAGAACCAACGGGAAGGAATTCTGCTCCATCCTATTTGTAGTCTCAAAGACCTTGGAGGGAGGGGGGAGGGCAATTATGGACTCGAAGAGACTAAACAACCACCTGGCTTATAGGAGATTCAAGATGCAGTCCCTCTAGTCCATACTGGAGAGCATCCAAGAAGGCGATTTCCTAACATCCATTGACCTGATGGAGGCATACTTCCATGTGCCTATCCTACCATCCCACTGGCAATTCCTACGGTTCTACTATGTGGGCTGACATTATCAGTACAAGGCCCTACCATTTGGCCTGTCCTCAGCACTCAGGACTTTCACCAAAATACTGGCAGCACTGGCAGCACATCTCAGGGCAGTCCCTATTCATGTCCAGTGTTACCTGGATGACATACTGATACAGTTCTCCTCCCACCTTTGGCAACGAGGGATCTGCAAGTCACGATCTGGGTCCTCCAGAATCACAGATTCTCCATCAATTTCAAGAAAAGCAACTTGGCTCCTACCAACCAACTGCTACACCCTGGATGCAGTCATAGATACCATGTCGTGTGAGGTCTCCCTACCTCAGGAATGTCAGGCCAGCATAAAGGCCTTGGCAAATCGAATCCAGGTGGACTGAACAGTGTCCCTGGCCCTCCTCTTGCAACTTCTGGGCAAGATGATGTCCTACATTTCAGTCGTCCCCTGGGCACGCCTGCACTCCAGAACCTTACAATGGTTTCTCCTGTCCTACCAAAGATCCAGCAGGAGCAATTCAAATGCCAGGATTTAGGTTCCACCAAATGTACTTCAATCCTTTCACCTAGCACTCAGACAGTCCCAGGACACAAACTCTGGCCACCATATACTCATTCTGATGAATAATGTAGCAACCAAGGCCCATATCAACCGCCAAGGGGGCACCCATTCCAGATCCCTCATGCAAGAGGCCAAAAATTGGGCCTCTGGGTAGAGAGTCATCTTCTCTCCATCAGAGCGGAGCACATCTTGGGGACAATGAATGTACAGGCAGACTGGCTCAACAGAACCACGGTCGACCACACAGTGGTGCCTACATACAAGACCTATTAAAGGAATTGTCAGAAAGGTGCGGGCCCCCGATCCTGGACCTGTTCGCCATCCTGTCAAACAGCCAGCTGCCCAGGTTTTACACAAGATTTGCTACACTGGGGCGGAAGGGGTCAACGTATTACACATGGCCCCAAGGGCTATGATACCCCTTTCCTACTCTTCCCCTCATTCCAGGGGTAATCAAGAAGGTGCTGGTGGAGAGGGCAGAGATTTTGCTCCTGGACCCCCACTGGCCCAAATGGCCATTGTATGTTGATTTGGTCGGCCTGTTGGTATCCAGGCCCTGGAGGATCCCTCAGACAGAATCTCCCTCAGTCAGGGGGCCTTAGTCCATCCAGAACCACAATGGCTCCAACTGACTGCCTGGCATTTGAGCAGAGTGTTCTGAGGTAGGACAATTTTTCCAATGAATACAGACAATCCAGGTCTCTAGAAGGCCATCTACTAACAGAATTTATGACTCTACCTGGAAAACCTTTTGTGGCTGGTGCTCCAAAGATCACATTGATCCCATCTCTGTATTGGTGGCCCAGGTCCTGGAATGTCTTCAGGCAGAGCTGGACAAGGGCCTGTCCCCCAATACCATATGCAGCAAGTGGCTGCTCTGTCCTTGGTGTTATCCTGCAGGGATCTGGAGTCCCTCGCTCAACACCCTATTGTGTGCCATTTCATTAGAAGCACAGCTAACTTAAAGCCTCTAATGGTACACAGTATCCCCACAGGTACCCCCACCTGGGACCTGCCCAAAGTCCTAAAGCTCTAACCTCTGCACCTTTCGAACAGTTACAGTCAGCCGGTCTGTGCTTCCTCACCTTCAAAGTAGCCTTCCTCATGGCCATCATTTCGGCATAATGGATATCTGAACTGGTGGCAGCATCAATAACAATCTGTAAGAGGACCTATGTATATTCCTTTTTAACAGGGTGGTTCTGTGGTTGGATCCCTCCTTCCTTCCCAGGGCAATTCCTTGTTCCACAGGGCACAGAAAATAACCAGATTTCTGTCCAGCCCGAGCCATGCTCTAGAGAAGAAGTGGCACACCTTGGACATTAGGAGAGCCTGCCCCATCTATATTAAGAGAACAGCCTCTTACAAAGAGAGAATCCATGTTTGTATCTTTCCAGCCCTCTACACTGGGTAAGGGTTACAGCATCGATCGTAGGCCAGTAGATACGGGCATGCATCGCTAAAGGCTATGAGCTTCAGGCTCTCCCATTACCTAGGTAAGTGACAGCCCATTCCATCAGAAGCACGGCCACAATGGCTACGTGGGCTACACAAGCCTCTATCGAGGAAATCTGTAGAGCAGTGACATGGTCCTCTACACCTCCATTTATCACACTACAAAGTGGATGCCTTTTCTTCGGCTGAAGCGGCCTTCGGCAAGCGAGTGCTCTAGAAGGTGCATATAGACTCGGGGACTAGGGAAAAGACTGCTATCCACCCTTAGGATTGCCAGCTTTTGTATGTCCCATTCCTTGGATTCTCCTCAGCACACAGGAGAAAGGGTGTTGGTCTTACCTGATACACTCCTTCTCGGTGTGCTGAGAATCCAACTGCATCCTGGTGACCATCTTGCCCAAAGCCAGGAGTGGCCAAATCAGAACAGAAATATTGTCAAGTCAATTGCTATGCCTTCATCAAAACTAGGCACACAGCTGCAAGAGGTGTGATCACAGAAGATTGAACAGACTCAGAACAGCAAGGCAGAGTTAACCCATTCCTTGGATTCTTAGTACACCGAAAAGGAGTGTATCAGGTAAGACCAACGCTCCTTTTCTGTCCTAATGTTTAATTATTCAAATTCTGATAAAATGTTATAGTCTAAACACAAAAGAATCAGCAAGATGACATTTTTAATATAAAATCATGATGTTCATTTACTAAGATAATGCTCAGTCGTAATTAAATTTTCTGGCCAATTATGAATGACTATTGATAATGACAAATATACAGAACCTGAATTCACATTCTCCTGCAATTCTTTATTCTGAAATATGTATAATACTTTGCACTTTCAATTTTCAGAAAGTTTTTACTTTTTTTAAAACATGAAATACCTAAAAGTATCTACTAAAAGAAAGATAATGGATAACTGTCCAAAGCTTTTTCTTATTAAACACGTTTTTTAACCTTGCATGAAATGCACTGATTTCTGAATAATGCAATTATTCTGGTCTTTCACAATTAAGATATATGCAGACATAGAATTCACTATTAACAAAATATAAGTATTAAGTTAACAATCCTAAGGATCCAAATCCAAGAGCACAGTATACATCACTTTTCATGATTTTGAATTTAAGGAACATATAATACAACAAAGTTAAGAAGGGAGTATTGTAATTTTCAGAGGTTTGAAAATAAAACTTGATTCAAATGGCCCTTCTTTTGATGAAGAACAATTCATTTACATTCAAAGCGGGATATCTTTTTTTTCTTCTGAGCAACATCACACTGGTTCAAACTTTTTCCTACACAGAAAAAATAAAATCCACTATTCACTTACCTGAGCAAACCTCTCTAGATATTACCACCAAAGGAACAATTGGCTTCTATCCTTATGTTGAGGATGGCTTAACACAAGTGGTGGAAAACCTATGGCACGCTGCTCTTCCTCCTCCCCTCCAGCGCATGCCTTTTACGTGTTGCGGTCCTTTCCATTGCCCAGTGTGGAGGCATCCAACGGATTCATGCGGAAGATCACCTTGAGGCTCCCTTTCACTTTCAAGTCAATTTGGTGGTGGGGCTTTCCCGCAGAAATCAGCAGGAGCAATTTGATGGCGAACTGAAAAGAACATGCCTGAGCTTTTCTCCTACGTGCCGCTGCTCGCTGCCCTTGGGACCAGCCGGGAAGTTCCTGAAAGCTTTGGGAGAAAGATGAATACTCCATTTCCTGTTTTGGTGGGGGTGGGGGGGATAGGCAGTGAAATAATGACTCTTCTCCCCCGTCGTTTCTGCATGTGTCCAGCTTGGCTCTTGTGTTATTCAATAGGGTTGTGTGGAGGAGTACCAATTATTGATTAGCTGAAATATCCTCCTGGTCAGTAACTTGGTTTTTCCCCGCCTACTCAGAAGCCCATCCTGAAAGTTACCTGCAAAGCCTGATTTAAAACTATTTATAGCTTGTCTCTAAAAGTCTAGGGTTCGCTGCGTTATTTTACATACACACCTATAACTGAGAAGCCTTGACTCTTAACTTTCCCAAGCATGCCAAATGCAAACCTTTACCTTTCAATAAAAAGTTGTTTGTATTATTGAAATCTCTGTTATTGTGTTTTTCTTTTAAGACAAAAGATGTTAATGTATGAGTTTTTTTCTAAACTAAAACCTCAGTATTCAGGTTAAATTGCCATGTTGGCACTTTGCGATAAATAAGTGGGTTTTGGGTAGCAGATTGGGCGCTCGGTCTCTAAAAGGTTCGCCATCACTGGCCTAACATAACTTCATTTCAGTTGAATCTTCAAATCGTAGGATAGCTGCAGGACATCCATGTTCTATTACAATGTGGATTTTTTTCTGTACTGTTTTAATTTTCAAATATATTTTAGTTTTACTTGCTCATGTATGTTATCTGCAGTCAATCAGATGGAATACTATATACATGATATAAAATTAAAAAATATAACAAATAACAATTGAAATAACAGTATGAAATACTATAAATGTTTGGTGCTTTCAAGTTACATTTTAATTACAAGAGTGCGATCATGGTTAACCACAGTAATCTTATTTCCCATAAAGTATATTTACATAGTATTTATATCAGTCACTAAGTTCTTCCTCATCACTAAAATATGCACTCTTTTTGATGCGTGGTCGTCTTGAATCAGATGTGGACGGCTCACCAGCATTTTGAATTGAACTTTGTTGTTCTTCTTCAATTTTGGCTTGCTGCAAGGTAGTTGCATAAAACACAAAAATGGAAAACAAAATTATATTAAATTCTGTAACGCACTCTCCAAAATTGGCAGGACCAGTTGTTTGCTTTACCCTGTAATTTCTATTATTTTGAGCCATACTATCCTATGGGTTAAATTACAAATTAATTATTAAAATAAAGACAAAACAACAACGGTGCCTTCTTTCCTCACCTCAGCATGCAATTTTCCATAATAGAATATTGTGTTTTAACTAATTTATGATAATGTTTGTGGCTATGTTCACAGATAACATGAACCAAACCACAATGGCTGCACGTAAGTCATACCATGATAAGATGGGATGGGATGAGGTGAGATGGGATCTTTATTGTCACTTTTTTTGGTGAACACACTGGCACACATTAAAAAATGAAATTCTGATGCTGGTTCTCAAAAGAAAATATACCAATACACATACATGCACAGACATAAACTTACTATATATAAAAACATATACATATGAACACACACACA
>JAEANM010019321.1:0-12396 GCA_017656035.1 Myanophis thanlyinensis | reverse complement strand
ATCTCGCCAAAACATTGCGAAGAGATTCTCAAACTTACACGGGAAAAGACCTGAATAAACCTAGACCTGCATACCTGAAAATCTACAAATATATATATATATAAGTTTTGAAAAAGCCATTAAAAAAAAAAGTATTCAATTTGTCAAGATATAATTACATACACACACAGAGAGAGAGAGGGAGAGGGAGAGGGAGAGAGAGCGCGTCTGCTTCTTGGGAAACTTACATAAAAGAGACCTATGACTACTGACTTCTTTATGCCCTGTTCTTTTTAAGAAAAGAGAAAGTTATTCAAGTCCTGTAATATCCAGTAGTTCCTACAGCAAGAGATGATGTCAGAACTTCTAGCATCTTGCTTCTACTTCACCTTTTACATAACACCTTGGCCAAATACTGTAATTTATTTTTCATTTTTTTATTGGAAAGATTTTTTTTTTGCTTTTTTTAAAACTCTTTGTTCTTCTATGATAATACATTTGTTCTTCTATGTTCTTCTATAATAAATTTGTTCTTCTATGATAATACATTTGTTTTTCTATATATCAATTCATGGACATATTCCAATGATCAAAATATGCAAAATATTCAAAACAAACAAAAATTTCCTGCAAAGAAAAATAGAAAGAAAAAAAGCAACCCAACCACTAACCACCCTAAAAACAGTAACAACAAATTAATTTTTTAACCAGCCAAAGGTCCTATAAGAAAAGGTCCCATTTTGTTGCTCTTATAGATTCATTAAAGATCCATCTCATCCTGGGCACCCCTTTTTTTTGAACTACTGCCATCTGGCAGATGGTACAGAATAATAAAAACAAGGATAAATAGGCTGAAAAGCTACTTGCTTATTTAATATAATTTATGCCCACTTTTCTGCAGGATATTCAGTAAACACAAATATAGCTATTATGCATTATTAGGTATTTCATACAAGAATAGAAATACAAATTTATAATTCTCTTTCACAGACTTGATTCTTCTTTTTCCGGTTGGGAGAGCTGATCCATTAACGTATGGGATTTACTCCGTCCTTTAGTAGATTTATGACTGAGTGGCAATATAAAAGGGCCAATGCAGCCCCTTCTTCCCCAATTTCCTACTCAGTCACAGTAGGAGACAGAAGTGGCAATTGAGCCTCTCTTTGAACAATGGACCATGTGCAAGAGAACAAAAGTAAGTAATCTTCAGAGGAGCTCCCCCACATAGGAATAAGTTTCCTAGCTTCCCATTCTGTGATATCAACACACGATCGACACACAGAGAGGAAGAGAAAGAGGGGAGCCTGAATCCTGGATACAGCTTTGTGCTCTTGCAGAAACTGTCACACGTGCGGCTCTGCAGGCCTGATGGTTGGGAAAGAGCATGGGGATTCCACAGGGGCTTTTCCCCTTGGATTCCCCAAGCAGTCACCGATGCAAATCGGTTTGCCTGCATGGCCGGCGAAGGAGAGGCAGGAGAGCGACTGTCACATGTGCAGAAACTCATTTCCTGCCAGTGTTCTGGAGGCCTCCTGCTGTATCCCCTCCCTCCCCACCCCACTTTGGGGTGGCAGGGCTGTGCTGGAGATTCCCTCTGAAGGGAATTCCAGCTGCATTCCCAGACAGGGGATGCCTGCCAATGGGTGCTCCGTGCAGCCGGAGGAAGGCCTGGGGCACCGGGGATCCCCCTGAAGAGGGGGATGCCCACCGCAGTGTGGTTGTTGTGGCTGGCAGCCACTGAGCGCTCCACGCTTTCCCACCAGGTGGCAGAAGCACCGGGAACCCTCCCATGGGCTGCAGCTGGTGAAGGCTGGGAACCCCCAGGGAGGGAGTTCCATGCCACCGGATGCTCTGCGCAGCCCGGCAGGCTGCAGGTGCGCCAGGAATCAGCCATGGGGGATTCCCCCTGAAGCGATAAGCTGTGGCGTCGAAGGCTGGGAGCTCCAGGGAGGGGCTTCCCAGCCGCTGAATGCTCTGCACAGCCCACCGGGAGAGGAGTGCAGGGAATTCCCCCACACACATAGGGGATTCCCTCCGCAGCGATCCGCTGCAGCGGCAAGGGCTGGGAGTCCCTTCCCAGTCACTGGTAGGTCTGCACAGCCCGGCGGGGCTGCCAGAGTGCAGGGAACCCCCCCCCCAACATGGGGGATTCCCTCCGCAGCGATCCGCTGTGGCGGCAAGGGCTGGGAGCCCCGGAAAGGGGCTTCCCAGCTGCCGGAAGCTCCGTGCAGCCCAACAGGCTGCAGGAGTGCAGGGAATCCCCCCCTCACATGGGGGATTCCCTCCGCAGTGATCCACTGTGGCAGCAAGGGCTGGGAGTCCCGGTGAGGGGCTTCCCAGCCGCTGGAAGCTCTGCACAGCCCAACGGGCTGCAGGAACGCAGGGAATCCCCCCCACGTGGGGCATTTCCTCCACAGCATTCCACTCTGGCGGCAAGGGCTTGGAGCCCCTGGGGGGGGTGCCTCCCAGCCACAAGGTGCTCAATGCAGCTGGGCTGGGCTGCATAGCGCAGGGATTCCCCTCCCCACAGGGGAATCTCCTCTGCAAAAGTGGCTGTAGCGGTTGGAAGGGAGCAGGGAATCCCAGCAACATGGGATCCCTGCAGCCATGTCCAGGGGGGAGGGAAGGGGGTTCCCCCCTCCCCCCCAGCATGCACACACAAAAAGGGGGGATTCTTTGGGAGGAAACTTCCCCTCCCCCCTCCTCTCTGTATGATAAAGGTGGGGTATACGGATGAGTAACCTCACCTGGTATTTTCTCTTCAATGTTCCACCCAGGCTGTGGAGGGGGCAGGCTTGTCCCCACAGCCAGACATCCACCACAAAATCATGGCCAAGCGTAAGCATACATCTTCTGGGTTGGAGACCAAGCATAAGAGTAAGGCCAAGATACCCTGGAAGGGAACCAGACCCAATGAGGAGGAACAGTCTAGGCAATGTACAAAGACCACAGCAGAGACCAAATCTGTGAGAGACCAAGGTGGGGATGGAACCATACCTTTGCCAGATGGGCGAGGAGCACAAGTTTGTCTGACTAATGGAACCTCCGGGGAGTCCCGGGGGTTGTCACCTGCTGCAAGGGCCCTGGTGGACCAGAACCTAGACTGAGGGGGCACGCAGGATGCCACGGGGAGCCTGGAGACTCCCCTAAAAGAATCCACACCAGCCCCCATCCCATTGCCAGAATTACCTGACCTGAGCCTGTGAGACAGGTTCCTTCTTTCTTGGATGGAAACCATGTTGGAAGGCATGATAGCGAAGGTGCTGAGTGGCACCCCAACTGCCAGGCAACCAGATGAGACACCTGGACCCTCCTAGCCAATCGCTAGGCGAGGAGCCCCACCACCGCCCCCTTACAACGAGGCGGAGGAGGAATCATCCTCGGTATCCAACTACAGCTCAGTGGATTCCAGGGAGGAGACTCAGCTGCTATCAGCAGATGAGGAGAAGCATCAGGAACAGCCCACATTGTCTGGGCTTTTAAAAGCAGCCCTGTTCAGTACCTTCCTGAACAAGGCCAATTTCATCACGGAACTGGGGGGCCAGACCCCCAGTCAGACAGAGTCAGGATCAATGATGAGTGAGACTAAACAATTCCTGTTCAACTCCATGGCAACAAACGGGTTTTCTGCTTTTCAGGGACACAGTACTACAGCAATGGATGGTTCCGGCAGCTGGACAGCCACCCCTAGTGTCGGAACATCATTTTTACAACCTAACGGAGGACTTAGTGAAGGTGCTTCAGCCACCGGAAGTGGATGAGCCACTGGTCGACAGATGCCTTGATCACAGGCCCAGAGGATGCGCTCAAGGTGGAGGACCGTCAGCTAGAACAAGTCATGTCTAGGGTTTACCAGATGGCAGCCTGGGCAATTAAGGTTGCTACCTCGGCCTCCTTCTTCAACTGGGCCATGTTACTATGGCTCAGAGAGCTCCAGGTGAGGATTTCCGCTGACAACCTCTGGGTGCATCAGGACATCAACAAGATAGTGGCAGCAACAGAATTCTCAGCGGGCACGACTCTGCAAATTCTCCACAAGGGCACTGGGCACCTTGAACACATCCAGGCATCTGCTGTGGCTGCGCAACTGGCCAGCCAAGATTAAGAAAAAGTGGAAGCTAGCTTCAGCCCCCTTTGTAGCGGGGAAGCTGTTCGGGGATGCCTTGGAGCCCGCCCTCATAACGTCAAAAGATGGAAAAAAGAGGATGGCGACCACCGCGAGGGGTGGGAGCCATACAAAGTTCACCTACAACCGCAAACAGCCCTTTCAAGAATGCCGCAATAGGCCCTCGATGGGTCAACAATCCTCGTCCAGCTGTACAGACAGACAGCAGGACAGGGGATACCGAGGCAGGCAGTATAACACCTCGTTCAACAACTCTTTCAAACAGTCCTTTCATGGGGGCCAGGGCAAACCTGATCGCAAATCGAAATGACGGGGGGCCCAGCCATGGCATTGGTGGCCGTCTCACATATTTCGCCGACCGATGGGATGAGACCACAACCGACGAATGGATAAAACGCACCATACGTTATGGACTTCATCTGGAATTTTTCTCCCCTCCTCCCTACACATTCTGAGCCTGCCACACCCCAAAAGACCGGGCAGGCCGAGGTCTCATGAGGGAGGCCATCAAGCACCTGATGGAGATCAGGGTGATCAAACTCATTCTGGCAGATCAAAGAGTTCTACTCCATCCTGTTTGTCATACCAAAGGCATCTGGAGGGTGGAGAGCGATCTTGAATCTCAAAGGACTCAACGAATACTTAGTGTATCGTCGGTTCAAAATGCACTCGTTACAGAGCATTCTAAAATCCGTCAGGGAAGCGGACCTGCTGTCCTCCATCCACCTTACAGAGGCCTACCTGCATGTGCCGATTCACCCAGACCACCAGAGGTTCCTCAGGTTCTGTTACTGCGGGAGGCATTACCAGTACAGAGCACTGCCATTTGGCCTTTCCTCAGCACCATGGGTGTTCACCAAGCTGCTTGCAGCACTGACTGCTTGTCTGCATAAAATGCCCGTCTGGATCCAGTGTTACCTTGATGACATCCTGATCATGTCATCAAGGACCTCGGTGGAGCGAGACCTGCGAGACACAATCTGAACCTTGGGGGACCACGGGTTTTCAATAAACTGGAAAAAGAATCACCTCTCACCCACAACTTGTCTACAACATCTGGGGGCTGTGATAGACACAGACACCTGCATGTTGTTCCTATCACAGGAATGGAAGGAAAACCTCCATACCCTAGTCCAGGGGATCTTGGGGGGCAGAGAGGTGACATTGGAAAAGTTATCCAAACTGCTGGGTACAATGGTGTCGTGTATAGGTATTGTTCCTTGGGCTCGACTGTACACGAGGCCCCTGCAATGGTTCCTGCTCCCATATCAGAAGAAGGGTTGCAGTCACTCACCACACAAGGTCAGGGTTCCCCACGATGTCCTGAAGTTCCTCAGGTGGTGGGTGTCGTCAAATATCCTCAAGGGTTCCCTGTTCAGGGTGACGTCCCAGGTCATGATCACTACGGATGCCAGCCTGTTCGGGTGGGGGGGCCACCTGCAGAGCCAAGTGTGCCAGGGGAAGTGGACCACGGAGGAGCTCACACACAGCATAAACTGGCTGGAACTGAGAGCAGTATGCCTGGCACTCAGGGAGTTCCAAGACAGAGTACGGGACCAACACATCCTCATCCTCATGGACAACATCACAACCAAGGCACACATAAACAGACGGGGGGTACGAGGTTGAAAGTCCTCATGAAGGAAGCTCGAGAACTCTGCTCTTGGGCAGAACAGAATGTCCGGACGTTGATGGCCAAACACATCTCAGGCATATCCAACATCCAGGCGGATTGGTTGAGCAGGACCACAATAGACCACATGGAATGGAGGCTGCAGACCAGCCTCTTCCATCAGATAGTAAGCTGCTTTGGGCAGCCATGCGTCAATCTGTTTGCATCGCTGCAAAACACGCAACTAGACATAACCAGGTTTCCATCACTGGGAGCAGAGAATGAGGATGCACTCCACTGCCAGTGGCCAACAGGCCTTCTATATGCCTTTCCCCCCATAGCGCTGATTCCAGGAACAATCCACAAGTTGAGGCAGGAGAAGGCGGAGCTGATACTTGTGGCTCCCCATTGGCCAAGACGGCCCTGGTTCGCCGACCTGATGAGTTTATCAGTAGGTGGCCCATGGCAGATCCCCATGTCAATGTCATCCCTCAGCCAGGGGGCAATCTTACATCCAGACCCACAATGGTTCTAACTAGCCGCCTGGTGTTTGAGGGGGAAACTCTAGCAAGGGCCACCCTCCAAATCTATGCGGCCTCATGGGGTGTGTTCTGATCGTGGTGCCTCCACAAGCAGCTGGACCCCAGGACCGCTTCAGCTTACCAGGTTCTGGAATTTCTCCAGGACAGTTTAGACAAGGGTTTAGCTCCCAACACACTGCGAAGGCAGATGGCGGCCATCTCCTCAGTCCTAGACAAGGGCTCTGGGGGGGGCCTAGCTCAGCTTCCTATGGTTCACAAATTTCTGAAGGGGGCCATGAACCTACGGCCTCCAGTGGTACATCGTTACCCAACCTGTGATCTTCCCAAGGTTCTGAGAGCACTCACCAGGGAGCCCTTTGAGTCCCTGGAATCAGTGCTGACAACCATGTTAACATGGAAAACAGCCTTCTTACTAGTGATAACATTGGCCAGGAGAATTTCAGAGCTGGCGGCATTGTCGGTAAGGAAGGACCTTTGCATATTCCATTAGGATAGGGTGGTTCTGAGGTTAGACCTGGCATTCGTCCGCAAGATTAACTCTTGGTTCCACAGGGAACAAGAACTTATTCTTCCAAAGTTCAGCCCCAGCCCTTCCGGCCCAGAAGGGGAGGGTTGGCACACACTGGATGTTAGGCGTGCCCTAGACATCTATATTAAGAGAACTGCAGAATTCAGGAAGACAGAGGCATTGCTTGTCGCATTCCAAGATAGTAACCGCGGACGAAAAGCTTCGTCCACCATGGTAGGCAGGTGGTTGAGAGCAGCTATTAAGACTGCTTATCAAACATAAGGCCTTCTGGCTCTGGCCGGAATCACGGCTCATTCCACTGGGAGTGCAGCAGCATCGGTGGCTTGATTGGCTCAGCCCTCAATTGAGGAGGTGTGCAGAGCAGCAACCAGGTCTTCTCCAATGCTGTTCATTTGGCATTACCACTTGGACTTGTATGCATCGGTTGAAGCAGCATTCAGCAGGCGAGTCTTACAAGCAGTGCAGTCGACCTAGGGACCCCAGTATGAGCCCACCCTAAGGGACAAGGGCTTTGGTATGTCCCATATGTTAATGGATCAGCTCTCCCAACCAGAAGGAGAAGGGGCGTTGGTCCTACCTGATATGCTCTTTCTCTTCATTGAGAGAGATGATCCATTCCCTCCCTAGACTGAAAAGAGGATCCCGGTCAAACTGAGCAATATTTAGAAAATAGAGAGGATAAGGGCAACATCTTTATGGAACTTCATAGGAAATTGGGGAAGAAGGGGCGGCACTGGCCCTTTTATATTGCCACTCAGTCATAGATCTACTAAAGGATGGAGTAAATACCATATGTTAATGGATCATCTCTCCCAACGAAGAGAAGGAGCGTATCAGGTAGGACCAATGCCCCTTCTACTCCAATAATACATTACTGGCAATTACCATATTTATGGGTGTATAACGCGCACTGGCGTATAACACACACCTTAATTTTAAGAGAGAAGTTTCAGGAAAAAAAACTACCGTATTTATCGGTGTATAAGACGCACATGCGATTTCCACATTCTTTTCAAGAAAAAAAGTGCATGTTATACACCAATAAATACGGTACCTATATCCTATTATTGTACTTCTATATGAGTAAGATACAATCACTGATATAAAACTCCAAGTTTATAAGTGACATAGTCACTTCCAAATCTAATTAAAACTATTAATTATTACAAAAAATCATTCATAAAGGTATAGTACCTCATCATCTTGCTAGTTCTTTTCTCCGCTGTGGGTATTCTTCCATCTTCATGCATATAATAAATTTGCTGCAGTCACTATGTGCATACAAAACCAGTCTTCCATAAACCCTTTCTAATCAGCTATCTATAAGGAACCAATTGTCAGCCTCTCGTTTCTGCTTCATCTATGCTTAGATTCTATCAGCTGCCAGCTCCTCCTACGGGAGGAGGTCACTGGGAGGTGAGTGGCTGAATACACCCAAGAGTTTTGTAGCCTGGTGGGGCATATGCATGGCTGGTCCCAAGTAACCTTAACAGAATTCTATAAAGATGGGCTCAATGATGACATCTATGAGAAGTGCCTGGATCAAGGGGCCCCTCAAGACCTTTTACGCTGGTACACCCTGGCTGGGCAAGTAGAACTCGACCAAGTAAAAAACCGCAGATGGAACCAGCCTTCCTCTCAAGCCTCAAGAAAGACCCATAGAGCCCCTAAGAGCGTTCTGACCACCAGGCGCAGAACCACAGCTTGCTTCAATTGTGGTAAAGAAGGGCATCGGGCTCCCAACTGCTTCAGCAGAAGAACCGCTAAGCAAACCACCGTGACTCCAAAGAAAGGTGCGAAACCTCCAAGCAAGCCTCACGAAACAGCACTCAAAAGTGTCAAAATCCGGGAGTCTGCCCCTCCAAGCCAGGAGGAACTAGAAGCCCCGACCACGGTGGGAGAAACCGAATGGGACTCCGATGACGATGTGGGGGTAAGTCAACGGGCGGGGCCCCTCACTATCCCTGTTGAGCTACAGGCACCTTCCTCCTCCTCTAGGGATAAAATGCTGACCCTTTTGGATTCTGGGTGTACTAGATGTGTAATTAGCCCTGAAGTAATAGAAAAGATGGGATTGAAATTAAGAACCCTAAAAACCCCCATTGCCTTCTGCCAACTAGATGGATCAGTAGCAGGGGGGGGAACCAGCCCATTTTGCCATGGAGCCGGTCCAGATGCGGATGGGGGACCACCATGAAATTCTGAGTTTTGTCGTAGCTCCGGGGATGGACCGGCCCCTTATACTTGGACTACCCTGGCTACGGAAGTGGAACCCCCGCATAAATTGGAGGACGGGAGTGCTGAAAATTCTCTCCACACCATCAAAAGGAAAAGAAAACGTCGGATCTCTACCAACCGACCACATGACGGAAATAGCAGCCATTTTGAATGAGCACATCGAAGGAGAGGAAAAAATCCCAAAGGAGTATAGAGATCTGAAAGAAACTTTCAGTGAAAAGGGGTCAAACCAATTCCCATCTCACCGCCCCACAGACTGCAGCATAGAGATCCTCCCAGGGGTGAAACTCTCTAAACCAAAAATGTATGCCATGACTCCGCGAGAGTTGGAAGAATTGCATCTTTTTATTGACAAAAACTTGAAACGTGGGTTCATTCAACCGGCAAGGCCATGAGTGGCAGCCCCAGTACTATTCTGGGAAAAGAAAGATGGCTCTCTAAGACTAGTGGTTGATTACCACGACCTGAACTGCATATGCGTCAAAAACATGTACCCCCTTCACCTCATGAAGGACATGTTGGCCCACCTGGCAAAAGGAATTTTTTTTTACAAAATTGGATTTGAGAGAAGCTTACTACCGAGTCTGGATGAAGGAGGGGGATGAATGGAAAACAGCGTTTAACTGCCCACTGGGATGCTACCAATTCAAGGTCCTCCCTTTTGGACTACAAGGGGCTCCTGCAGTCTTCATGCAGCTAATCAACTAAGTGCTCCATGATCATCTCTATAAAGGGGTTGTCAGGGTTCCACACAACATCCTCAACTCAATCAGAAATCAAGAGAACGAAAGTCCAAAGAATAAGATTTTATTGAGAAACATTGTCCTGGTACGATCTGGTGAATCCCAAATCTAAAGCTTCCGGGATTCCTTCACCCAAGTAAAACTTAAAGTTCCACCCCATTAATTATCACATGCTAATTATTGTCCAACCACTTCAAAGAGGAGTCCAATGACTTCTAAAACACTTCCCATGCAAACAGCAAGAAAGCTCTCATGAGAAGTAACTTGAAAGGAATGAAAACAAGATAAGCAGCTGCCGCTTCCAACTCCCCTTTTGGCCTCTCAGCAGTCTTGAAGCAAAAACATGAAATATGTCAAGATATACATAGCCCTAAATTCTACTGTATAAACTTGCCTACACAATATAATGGAACACCCCCCTTATAGACAAATGTCCTTTTGGATCTTGACAGGGGTTCTGGTCTACCTGGGTGACATTCTCATCTACACCGATACAATGGAAGAACATATCAAACTTGTATGCACCGTTTTGAAGACACTTAGAGCCACTGAACTTTATGCAAAACTCTCCAAATGTGAGTTTCACCAGAATAAGATTGACTATCTGGGGTATCGCATATCACATGACAGTGTAGAAATGGACCTGGAAAAAGTGAGGGCAGTCTTGGAATGGGCTCCCCCACGAACTAGGAAACAACTACAAAGTTTCCTGGGGTTCGCAAATTTCTACCGACAATTCATTCCCTCATTTGCCAACATCGCTCTACCCATCACAAACTTACTAAAAACTAAAGGTGAAGACAAACCTAAACCCAGCCAGCCCGTAAATTGGATGATGGAATGTCAAGCGGCCTTTGAGAAACTGAAAAAACTCTTCGCAGCTGAACCGGTTCTCAAGCACCCAGATCCTGACAGTCCCTTCGTTATTCAAGCCGATGCCAGCGATGTGGCAGTGGGTGCCGTCCTCCTACAAGCAAATGACGCAGGTGACTTGTAGCCATGTGCTTACACATCCAGGAAACTTACCAAAACTAAACGGAGGTGGGCCATATGGGAGAAGGAAGCATTTGCCATCAGATGGGCTCTTCTCACTTGGAGACATTTCCTTGAAGGGGCAAAACATCCATTCATAGTGTGGACTGACCACAAAAACCTAGAGGCCCTAAAGACACCCCATAAACTTACTCCTAAACAGGTCCGCTGGGCACAATATTTCAACAGATTCAATTTTTCACTTCGCTATATTCCTGGTGGAAAGAATTTTATGGCCGATGCCTTATCACGACTACCCCAGTACAATAGTAAATGACAAGAGATCGTCCGACCAGTAATCCCTTCTAAACAACTGGCCATTCCAGTAGTTACCAGAGCCCAAGAAAAGGCAACTGCTACCATTCCCACAGACCTACATAAACAAATACAGGAAGCCTTAAACAATGACTGGTTCCTAACACACAAAGATGAGTATACCTTAAAAGATGGCCTAGCATGGATAGGCACCAAGATGTATGTCTCAGCCGCATTTAGAAAAACCATCTTAGAAAGGGCTCATGATTCAAAAACAGCAGGCCATTTTGGGTTCGTCAAGACCCTACACCTTGTGAAAAGACAATTTCACTGGCCTTCTCTTAAAAAGGACATTGAAAGTTATGTGGCCAGCTGCCCCATTTGTGCTTCAGCAAAAAGACCTCCTGGAAAACCAGTGGGCCTACTTCAGAATGTGGCGAGGCCTACGGCCCCCTGGAAAGAAATTTCAATGGACTTTATTGTTGAATTGCCTGAAAGTGGTGGAAATACAGTTATATGGGTGGTTACTGACTTATTCTCCAAACAAGTATACTTTGTACCGTGTACCAAGATCCCATCTGCCAAAACTCTCGCTAAACTCTTTATTCAACATGTGTACAGACCACATGGTGTTCCAGAACGCATCATCTTGGATTGCGGAGTTCAATTCACTTCTCAATTTTGGTGAGAATTCTTGAAGCTAATTGGCTCCTCCCAAAGACTAATCATCCACAGACAAATGGGGCCTGTGAGAGAACTAACTCTGTTCTAGAACAATATCTCCGCTGTTACGTCAATTATCAACAAGACAACTGGGCAGAGTTACTTCCATTTGCTGAAGTGGCCTATAATAACTCTGTCCATAGTAGCAATGGGTTTACTCCTTTTAAACTTGTTTATGGGTTGGATTTTGTACCTATCCCTGAACTACCCCACGATAATCCCACAGTTCCATCCCTAGCGGACTGGATTGCTCAACTTCAACAGGCCTGACCAGTCACCAGAAAAGCACTTGACGATGCACACCAAGCCCACAAGAAACAAGCTGACAAGAGGAGAGCTCCTCAAAAGGAGTTCAAAGTGGGAGATAGAATTTTCTTGTCCACTAGACATTTACAGACCACTCAAATTTCAAAAAAATTAGGGCCTAAATATGTAGGTCATTTTCCAGTGGTAAAGATTATCAACCCTGTCTCAGTTCAATTACAACTACCAAAATCCCTGAGTTTCATGTTAATTTGCTTAAACACAAACACACATCCAAATTACGCCCTCCCCAACCTGACCCTCCTGTGCCCCTTCTCATTGAGGGAGAGCAACATTTTGATGTTAAAGAAATT
>JAEANM010019320.1:0-12396 GCA_017656035.1 Myanophis thanlyinensis | reverse complement strand
TTGGCAAGATTCCCTGCTAGCTGCTTCCAGCAACTTAACTATACACATAATACCAACCTCCCCCCACATAAAAATTTTCCATTTGAATCTTGACAAGATAGCTCTATTCATAGGCAAAAATTCCCTTCAGCAAAGTCTGAATAAAGGCAGAATGGGATTATCCCTCACTCAAGATCCAAAAGGAAAGACATTAAGATACAATAAGAATTATCCAACACTCTTTCAGCACACAAGCCTCTTCATTACATCTTCTCAGAGAGTACATGTGGTTCTGCTTCATCATTAAACCATCTTTCCAATCAGCCTCCATATTTCCAGTGCCTTTCTCCCAGCTTGGAACTGAACCAGATGAATACTTCTTCCAACACAGACTTGAAGTTTATTTAGATATCTGTGGCATATACTAATTTTATTGTGATTCTGATAAGCTTGGGAGGACAGAGACTTGAACCTGGGTCCCCTATATCTTTGTTAATTTGTCTCTTTAGCTTGGCATTTTGTAGCCCAAGTATGCCCTCCCACTTTCTGGAGAGCTGAAATGACCTCTCTGCTGAAGCGTTTCACTTTATGAGTAACAGTGGGCTGTTGATAGTTGTTGTTGCATTTTAACTATTTTAATTTCTTAAGGTGCTCTGGCACCCTGCTTGATTTGTAACTCTGGGTTGCAGGTATTGCTGAGGAAAAGGAAGGTATTCAGACAGAATTGTTTAGGTTTCCATGATGGCTGTGACTGTCATTGATCTTCAGTGTGTATTCCCCCATTTCTAATCTAATGATTGGTATTTAGGGTAGCTTTTTGCAAGCAAAGAAGCTTTTGGTATTTTTGTACAGGTAATACTTGACTTACAATAGCTCATTTAGTGACCATTCAAAGTTACAATGGCACTGAAAAAAGTGACTTCTGACCATTTTTCACACTTATGACCATTGCAGCATCCCCACAGTCACAAAAGACAGGGTGAGGTGAAATGCCCTTGTCATGAGTGATGTCAAGTTGGCCACGTCCACCCAGTCACTTGCCCACCCAGCCACGCCTACCCAGCCATTCATTAGGGCAGAGAACTGGTTGTTAAATTATTTGAATCCCACCACATGATCACAATTTGCAGCCTCTTATCAGCTTCCTTATTGATTTTGCCAAGAGTAAAGGTGCCAAGATGCAATGTGATCGTGGAACACTGCAACATCATGATTATGAGTCAACCACCAAGCATGGATCATGATCATATGACTACAAAGACACTGAAATGACTGCAACTATGAGGACTAGTCATAAGTGCCTCTCTTTCAGTGCCATTGTAAGTTTGAACAGTCACTGAACAAGCAGTTGTTAAGCAAGGACTATCAACATTTATATTTCATTTTTCCTTGTTTTTTTCAAACACATCACCAATTCCAGACACCAGGAATATATTTGCCTACTTCACTTTTCCTTTTATTCTCTCTTTGAAGATTAAAGTCTCCTTTATTTGAAATTCAACACAACTAAATTCAAACTGGATCAAATTATATGGGGAAGAAAAGAAAAAAACAGTGGTCTGTCTGAAATGGCTAATAGAGATTATATGTACTAATCATGATTTAATGCAAGTTATTAAAATAGACATGTGGCGGGGAACGATTGTCTGAGCAGTTTTATTTTGTTTGCAAAACCTAAAAATAAATGCATAGTTAATATAATATATAATTAATAATCATTAACACCCTTTGGTTCAAACCACAAGTGGGTCTTTTATTGCTAGAATACATTTTATTATCTTATATCCCTAGATGATTATATTTCTGAACTGGGAAATTAACTTTTCTCCACATTGTGCTGATATTTGCACTTTGTGAAAGAGAAACAAACCATGCAAATATATCTATTTAGCTGTTTCTCTTTTTAAATTTCAACATTTCAGGTTAAGAAGACTACAAGAAAAAATTGCTTCCTAAAACAACAAAGTTGCTGATATGGAAACAATGTCTCCTTAGAAATATTTTAGTAGACAAGACATCTCACTGAATTACATTTCTTTATTTGTGGAATTAAATGTTACTGAATTTGAAAGCAAAGCTGAATATCCAAGATTTCTGCCAGGCAGAGTTCTGAACACCCCAAGGCAATTGTAGGAAAGAACAGTTCTTCACCAAATCAATTCCTCACTGTAAAATTTGTTTATTTACAAATGTTCAAGTGAATTCAGAAGTACTACAAAGAAATTGATAGGAACTGCAATGGCAACTCTTCAACAGCATTTCTTTCAGTTACAAAAGGGCACTATTTTATTCTAGTAAATTGCAATTAATATTTATCACCAACTGTACTTCATTATAGCTCATTATATGGTGGGACTCAGTCTTATACTCTTTTGATATAATAGAAATACATACACATTAAAGAAAGCTGTCCTGGCAAGTAGAGATACTACCATTTTTAAATGATCTTAATGCTAAAATCAATCAATTTATTGATTTGATGAGAAAAAGCATAGTGTGTGATTTCATTTTATCCTTATGGAAGATTCTAAGGATTGAGGAACACCTTGGAAGAGAGACTGCAAAGTTGTGGGAGAAAAGTAGAAAAGGTTTGCCTTTCTTTTTCATAACTCACAAGAAACCCTTCTGAAGCAAAAGAACTTCTATGAACAGTTTTCATTATTATTACAATATTGTCACCAATTCCATAAAAAATTCAAGTCAACTTATAAAGATTTACTTGTAAAATTACTGTTACACTGAAATATATTAACTGGATTTTTTTTTACCCAAATAAAAGTAGACTATCATGATCTAGATTAATAAAAGTATATGAATAGATGGATAAAGCTATACAAAGCTATACAAAGCACACCTCAAAGCATCCCTTTAACTCAGACATGTCAAACTCAAGGCCCACTGGCCAGATGTGACCTGCAATGTGGTGAGATCAGCCTGCGCAGAACCCTGGAGACAGCAAGAGGCTGGCCTCTGCCTTGGCCCTGGCTCACCCCAGCCTCGCTGGATGCTCCCCCTGGGTGCAGGAGTGCAGCAAATATGTGGGGGCTTGTGTCTTAATTTTTCAACCACTCGCTGACCACATTTCAGCCTCGGTGGGAGGGAGGGAGGAAGGTGATTGGAATGAGAAGGAGGATCTGAGGGAAGTCCTACCTTAGCACTTGCCACCAGCAGCCCTCCTGCCTTCTCACTATCCCCTTACCCCCTCCTCCTGGCCTCTCTTGATGGTCTCCCTTCCCATCATTGAGGGTGCTTTGCTTACAAATTCAGGTCTCCTTGCATGGAGAGGGAGTGGGCTTCCCTCTGACCCATGGACTCCTATACCCACCATAAGCAACCTGGCCAAGGAGAGCAAGCATAGCAGCAGCAGCAGCCTCAAGGAGGAGGTAAGTGTGGCCAGGCACCTCCTCTGGGAAGCAGGACTGGGGTGGCTACTGTGTTCCAGTGCCCTAGGAGCTTGAGGGCCAGGCTGTGTCTCAAAGGTTCAGGCTTTGGAGCTAAACCAGCATTATAAAGGGATTTATTTAGCCGGACGGTAGCACACAATGAGTTCTAACAGTAAAATGTAAAGATGTAAAGTCAGCGTTGGGAGCATCCACCTCTCAGCACATTTTATTTAGGTGAGCCATGCCCTTCTGCTGTCTCTGATCTTGCCCCATTGTCCGCTGTGTGTTAGCATGCCTGGTAGGACACCATCCAGCCATTCCATGGCCTGGAACAGCTGTTCATTAGCCGGTAGCTGTAGCTCCAACACCCGGCAGTCCTCTTGCCTCCCTGCTGTACAGCTGATCAGTGGCTCACTCTTCGTTGACCAGCTGGACCTTGGTGTTCATCAGCATGCTGCTGCAGCCTCCAGCTCTCCTACACCCCTCATCACCAGTGCGTCATCCCGCCTCAGTATGGCAAACTCCGGGGCTTCAGGGTTTGACAGGTGGATCCCCTCTACCAGGGCCACACCTGTAAGACAGTAAGCAAAGTCAGTGAGTACATATGGTGACAAATCATCATACTCAATCTTCCAAATCTCTCCCCCCCCCCCCAATTTGTGGTACTATGCCTTATGGAATTGTTTATTTAGCCTGTATATCCCCCTATTTGCCACCCAGGAGGCTTCCCTGAGGGAAAACCCTTCCATCAAACCAGGTACTGAAACCAACCCCTATGTACTTAGGAATCTAACACCAGGTCGATCACGTAATGGGTTCCCCCCCATCTCCACAGGACCAGGTAATGGTAACATTGGAGCCATGTGTAGGCTTCCCTTACAGGCTTCAGAAGGCTGCTGTGAAACACTGGGTGTACTTTAACCAACAATCAGGGTAACTTCAGCTCTACCATTACAGGATTAATTACCCGCACAATGGGGAATGGGCCCAGGAACTTCAGGCCCAATTTCCAACAAGGGACCCTTAATTTTAAATACTTGGTCGACAGGTATACCCTCTCCTCCACCTGGAATGGCTTCTGTGGAACCTGTTTACAGTCAGCCTGTACCTTCTGGGTTCCCATGACTTTCTGCAAGATTGTTTTCACAGCTCCTTACACTCCCTGCAAGGTGTCTATCCACTCCTGTGGGCTGATAGGACTAGGGACTCCTTGAGGATATTCCACTGTGGGAACAAAATCTATTCCATGCACCACCCAGAAGTGGGTACACTCTGTACTACTGTGGACAGCATTATTGTATGCCACCTCTGCAAACAGCAGAAGCTCTGCCCAGTTGGATTGTGGGTAGGTGACATAGCTTTTAAGATATCGTTTCACTATTGTTCCTCTCTGATATTCTGTTAGTACTCAGGTGGAATGCCAAGCTTAACCCCTGGGAAGACCCTATCATCTGGATTAATTCCTGACACAACTTAGCCATGAATTGGACCCTGATACGAAATGATGCTCTGTGGCATGTCATGGAGATGATAGATATGTAACAGGAACAGTTTAGCTGATTTCTGTGCCAACGGCAAGCCAGGACAGGGTACAAAATTGGCCTGTTTTGAAAATAGATCAAGGACCATCCATATGATGGTCTAGCCATCTGGCAGCTCTACAATGAAGTCCATGGTATCTTCTCCCATGGCTGGGTTGGGTTGGCTACAGACTGTAAGAGGCCAGGGGGCTTCCCTATTTGGGGTTTTGCAGTCATGCAGACCAGGCAGCTCTTGATGTAGTCTCCTATATCATGTTGTATCCTAGGCCACCAGAATTGCCTTTTGACTAAATGTAGGGTTTTCAGGAACCCGAAGTGCCTGTAAACAATGGGTCAATTTGTCTGCACATATGACTGACTGTTGGGCTGAAAGCTGTGCAGCTCATTGCGGTGAAGGAGAAATGATGGTGTGCATCACCTCCTTCCAGTGACTGTTGTATTGTGGCATCCTGGACAACACATTTGCCGGGGAGTTTCTTCCCTCGGGAATGTACTTCAAAGTAAAACAAGCATTGGAAGTACTGCATCCACTGCACGTGGTTGGGCATCAAACGTCATGGGGCCTGGAGTGCCTCAAGGTTTTTATGGCCAGTCCACACCTCAAATGGCAGTTTACTGCCCTCCAGGAGGTGGCGCCATGTCATGAGAGCCCACTGGCAGCAGAAGCCTCTTTCTCCCAGATGGCCCACCACCATTCAGTTTCAGTGAGTTTGCAGGAGGTGTATGCATATGACTATAATGTGCCCTGTTCATTTGTCTGCAGAAGGTCAGCAGCTACTGCCATATTGCTGGCATCTGCCTAGATGACAAAGGCTTGTTCAAGATCCAAATGTTTCAGTACCAACTCTCAACGGCCTTTAGGATATCAAATGCCCACTGGCGTTCCACTGTCCACTGGGGCAGTTGACCCAGTCGGGGTTTTGTTTCTGTGTGTTTTGTTTTCAGGAGGTCTGTTAATGGCAGGGGCACCTTGGCAAAGCAAAGGAGGGGATCAACTGCTGTTAAAAATTTGCAAAACCCAGGAAACTCTGCAAATATCTGCACATTTTTGGTGCCTGCATTCCCAGAACTGCTTGTACCTTGGCTGGATCCATTTCCACTCAGGTACTGGATATGTGATACCCTGATAATCTATTCAGGTTTGATGGAACTCACACTTCAACAGTTTAACATAGAGATTGGCAGCCAACAGCTTCTTCAAGACCTGCCTAATCGGCTGGATGTGCTCATCCATAGTCTGAGTGTAAATGAGGATATTGTCGAGGTACACTAGCACCCCTAGATACAGCTTTCAAATTCAAATTCATATTTATTGGTCACATACACAGTCAAACATGGTACGATATGCAGTGAAATCTTACACAACCGACTGCTTCCTGCAGACTGAAGACCCAGAATTGGAAGCTCCCCAAGGGGCAGTTGAAGGTGGTATTCCACTCATTCCCCTCCTTGACTCTAACCCTGTAGTATGCCTCCTCCAGATCCAATTTTATGAATATTAGCCAGGTGAGATAGCATGTCTTTCATAACGGGTAAAGGGTACATATTCTCTATGCACACCCCGTTGATGCCCCTAAAGTCCATACATAACCTCATCATCCTGTCCTTCTCTTTAAACAGGACAAGGCCCACAATCTGCAAAAAGAGCAGGTGGAACGAAACCCTGAGCTACGTACTTATCTATGTATTTCTGCAGCTCTTCCATCTCTTTTGGTGTCATCAAATACATTTTGGGCTTTGGTAGCTTTGCTCTGGGGGGGAGGATTTTAATAGCACAATTGGTTGGGCAATGTGGGGACAGTATATCATTCTCCTTCTCATTAAATACCTATGCCAAGTCCACATAAACCTGCGGGAAGGAGGCATGGGGTGGGTCTGGACTGGAGTGGGTTGATCCTCCCCTCCCCAGGTTTGTTCATGGGGAGGGGGCTCAGGCCCTGTTTCTATCCACAACTTGCAGTAACCACCTTCCCATCATATCATAGGACCCCACTTGCCCAACCAGACTAACCCCAGGATTACGTATTCTGTCATTGTAGGCACTACTATGAACTGCATTATCTCCCAATGCAGGGCCATGCCCAACCACATTAGTTTGGTGACATGGGTGAACAGGACTCCCCCCAACAAGGACCCATCCAACTGCTCAAAGTGGCTTGGCAACTTCTTGACACATATCCCCAGACCTGTGACTACCACTTGGCTGATGAGGCACTGGGCACACCCCAAGTCTATTAGTGCCTTATATCTTCCCCCTCAACCTAATTGCGGGGCTGTTATGGTCACAGGAATAATAAAGGGTGATACCCCCATTGCTTGGTTTGCCACTTTTTGGTTTGCCACTCTGGACTTCTTGGGGTCTTCAGAGGGGTCTTCTTCACCTGACTCAGCCAACCAGGGCCTGCTTTGGTCTATGGGGTGGAAGTCAGGCACTTGGCTATGTGGTGACCCAGTTGGCTGCACTGGAAACATTTCATTAGTGATCAGGTGATCCTCTCTTGGGGCCCTACCACAGGAGGTGGAACCATCCTACTGGCAATGATCAGTCACTCCCCAACTCTCTGTGGCCTCACACTGAATTCCCCCTTTGGATGACACTCCTGCAGTTCAGCATCTAACTCTACAACCACCTGATACCAGTCACTCAGCCAGTGAGGGAGACCCCAATAGGCACATGCTTGGCATATATTCTGGTCCAGGCCTGCCTTGAAATGATGGACTGTTGCTCAGGCCACCCCCTCACCTTACTGGCAGCCCTGTGGAAGTCCCAGACATAGTCCCTCACTGACTGGCCTCTTTGTCGTAGTACAAGAAGCTTCCCCTCTGCTTGATAGACTTGTGTCATGTCCTTGAACTGACCCTGTAGCACCTCCAGGAAGAGGACAATGTCTGTCAATTCACAAGCATGCTCATTATGGAGGGTTGCCACCCACTTGGCCACTTCCCCACCAAGACAGCTGTCATAACCACCATCATTGTCCACTGTGATGGGTAGAAGTGGCCATAGTGATCCAGGTGGCTTAAACCTGGCTTAAAAAAAGAACCAGGTGCTCAGGATCTCCATCAAATGTGACTTTTAGGAAAGAGGGTTGCATGGGCAGTGGGTGAAGCCAATATCCCATTGGCCACCCAGGCCCTTGTGGACCTTAGTCAGCCTGGCATTGACCTGGAACCCCAGGTGCCATGGGAAACTCCATTCCCTGCTCTGGTGGTCTCTCTAGCTGACACTCCCAGTTGTCCTGTCATGGTCCCCAAGGAGGAACCCAACTCTGGGCCCTCATTGGTGGGACCTCTCATGATCTGCATGTGGCAGTGTCCAAATGAAACTTTGGACTGGCCAATTGAATGCTGGAAGTTGGTACAGCACTTGGCTTCGGCTCCTGTAGCTTTGCCAGCCAGGTAGCTGCCTCTTCCCCCAAGTCCTATCACTGCCAGGTAGATTGCTCTTGAAAGCTGGCCTCCCTGAACAGCTCCTGCAATATCTCCATCATTTGGCTGCTGGGTGCAATTGAGTAGCTGACCTCATTGTCATCGCCCATCAACCATTGTTCACACCATAGTGTCAAATGTGTTCCAGAATAAATGGGGTTTGGTAGCTAGGGTTCAGTCCCAGTAGTCATGGCTGAGCTGTGCCATCACACACACCCGGGGTCTTGCTCCTGGCTCATATTCATGGCTAGTTGTCCCTGCATCAGCTGAGTGCTGCCTTGCTTCACGCTCCTTCAGATGCACGTCTGGCAGCTCTGGCTCTCCACCTTGCTCTAATGTGAGGACCACTTCCACAGCCTGCTCCACTGCCATGCCCACAGCAGCCTTGCTGTGAGAGGCTTAAAATGAAGGGAGAGTTAAAATGGGATGCAGGGAGGGTTAAAATGGGATGCAGGGAGGAAAATTGGTGAGAGGCAGATTTTTTTTCTTGTTTTCCTCCTCTAAATTAATGTGCGTCTTATACTGTATATCGGAGCATCTTATACACCGAAAAATACAGTATTTTCTAGGTTTCAAGCTTGAGTGACAGCTCTGTGCTTGTGGATATAGGGTGCTAGTGGGGGTAATAGGCATAGATAATGAATATAAATAATAAATATAAATGAATAAAAGCAGACTTGTATTTGGTAAGATTTCTGTTTGTGTTCCTCTTGCTTTTATGTATTTGATATTAAATATGTAATCTCATGGCTAATTTATGTTAAAGGTATAGAAACATATGTCTTTGAAATATCTGTATACCATTGCAGATGCTGGGCAGGTAACTTTAAAATAAAACTGGCCCTATTTTATCTTTTTATTTCAGTTCTGGTGTATATTAGGAACTCTCAATGTTTTTGATTTTGGTGGGATAGTTTTTAAAAATAAGCAAAACAGAACTTGTTTTTGCAAGGCCAAGCATTATATTGCATTATATTGTAATTTTTGATTTTGAAAATGGTAGAGCAGTGGAGGACACGGAAGAAGAAACAAACTTTGTAAAATTCAGTGGGGCAAGGAGAGAGAGAAGTCTAATGTTTCCTAATTGTTCTGTAACATTTGTTTTGATTTAGTAAATGTCACTGTTTTTTAAAATGAATCAGCATGAAATGGATCTTTCATAAATAGTAAATGCAGATCTTTCTATTGCAAAATGATACATTATCTCCCCACATTTATTCTCTTTCAAGCTCATGCTCAATAGATAAAAAAATAAATGGCTTAACATTTCTCATCCTGTAATAGAATACTTCAGGTTTTTCCTGAGCATTTGCTTGCTAAGTATTATTTCAGCTTCATAGCTGACATATTTTGGATAAATATGCAGGCAGGAATGATCCCACTTTGACAAACTGAGTGTTTCTAATAATTTAGGCAGCTTGCTTTTTCCAGCAATTATCACTTTCTCTTTATTGCAAAAAGCTCAAGGAGTGGTAGGTTTGAGCAATGGTAGGATTCACATAATTTAACAACCAGTTCACCCAGGGTCAGGTTGTGGCCCATCCCCATCCTCCAGCTCTGCCACACATGCAGGACGAGCCTCCTGCAATGGCCAACCTGACTCTGGGTGAACTGGTTGTTAAAGTACCACCACCCCCAGTATCAAAGTGGATCCTGGGTGCTGCGTTGCAATGGAGAAATGGGAAATGGAGCGGCTGGCATGAGGGAAGGAGGAGGAGTAGGGAGAAGAAAGATGGTAAGTAGCCTCCTTCCTTCACACTGGCTGCTCTGTTTCCCATTTGTCCATTGTAGCACAGTGCCGCAGAGCTTGCCCCACTCACCACCGCCCTGATGCCCTCACTTCCTCCAAGCATTTCTTTGCCTACCTGATTTCCAGCTCTGGTGCATTTTTCAGTCATGTTTTTTGCCATTGTGTGCAGGGAAACAAAGGTTTGTAGGACTAAAAAAATAGTTCAATCAATCAATCAATCAATCAATTCCAACTTTGCAAGATCTTTTTTTTTTCATGAGAAGTTGGAATTGATTGCTTGCACTTTTTTTTTTTAGTCCCAAAACTTTTGCTTCCCTACACACAACGGTGAGAAATGTAGTGGAGAAATGCGACAGAGCTGAAAATCAGGTAGGCAAAGAAATACTTGGGGGAAGTGAGGGCATCTGGGTGCCAGGCGCTGAAATGGGCCCGTCTCTCTCCAACAGCTGCCCAAGCCCACCAGAGGAAGGTCAGCATCTACTGGCATTTAAACATAGTGGCATTCCAGCTCTGGCCAAGAAGGGGCAACCAGAATGGGCATTGCAGGTAGGACAGCAGCTCATTTCAGCACCCCCAACCCTCTGGTGGTCTGCTGGCACTTTGGTCCAGGGCTGCCGCCTTATGCGCAGGCCCCACCTCCACTGCCTGAGACAGTTTTTACCTGAGTGACGAGATTGAAGGTTTATGTTGCTCCTCTCTTGGACTTTTGAGGAGCATTCCCCCCCCCCCCACCTGGAAGGTAGTTGAACAAAAACCAGACTTGTACATGGAGAACTGACAGCCCTTTGAGGTTGTCTAGATCAGGAAACAGATTTTACAATAAGACTAAATCTAAACTTTCTTGAGATGGTTACCATATATATTCTAGCAGTGATGAATTCATTTTTTTACCTACCGGTTCTGTGGGCATAGCCACAGGATTAAACATCACCAAGCACAGAATTAAACTTCACCAAAGTTACAATGTAATAAGGGGAGAGGCAGTTTCTGTGAGCAAGGCAATAAAGTTTAGGCTAGAAACAACTGCTTTATTTACAGGATTAACCCTGCAAAGTGGGGGGAAAAAACCAAAATTAGATTTGTCTAATAACCGGTTCTATAGAATTCAGCTGAATTTCACCTCTGTATTCTAGGTAAGCCCAACTGTGGATAAACCAACCCTCAATTTTTTTAAAACAGAAATACCATAAAAATACATGGATAAGATGACTTGATATTTTCATATATCCATTTTCACAACTGGCCTGTCTGCAGTTGGCACATTTTTCATAGAATTTGGTTATTCAAGGTCTGCTTATCCACAAATGGCTTGTCAGTGAATATAGACAAAAAAGAGACACTTTTTAAACATTTAAAGAAAAAACTGTATATACTTATGGATAAAACCATCTGCAGATGAGCTAAACCCAATTTGGTGGGTGTATTTTAGTACCTAAAATCCTCACCTTATCTGGGAGTATAATGATATGGTATACTAAAATCATCTTGCAAATCTAATTGTATTTTTCTTCCTATCACTTTTACACCCAGTGAATCAGGGAGGAACCAACTTGATCAAATAATGCTTCTGCCCTTTTTATTTAATGGTTTCTGAACATTTCCCTCAAGGTTATGGCCATCTCCATGGTTCTCAACAAATATGTAGGAACACTGAAATGAATTCTCTTGGTCCTTTTTAGATAACACCTTTTAATCCATCCTCTGTTAGTTAAGAATTTTTTTTTCTGAAGCTTGAAATAAGATATGACACTAATGACCCTCTTTTCTCGTGTGCTGAAGATGGAAAGTGATGACTTGTTATTGCTTATGTGGAAATAGTAAAGCAATTGGAGTCTAAGAAGAGAAAAACAAAGAAAATGTATTTCTATAATATATCTCTTTCTTTGTATTATATTGAAACCTGACTCACATTAACTGATCAATTGCACATTAATTAATGATTTAAAAATGCAAAATCCTTTTAATGTATTTATGTTTAAATGTATAATTTCCAAAATACATATTTTAGCTTTTTAACTGAGAACATTATCACAATATTCAGGTGTAAAATATATAGTAGATAACTATTGTGGTTAATTTACTTCATAACTGAATTTTGAAACATCACATTTTAAAGTAGGCTTACCATATTTGAAAAACAAAAAAAGAGGACGGGGGGGGCATCGGCGGGGAGGGCGTCGGCGTCGTCGGCGTCATTGGGGGCGGGGCTTTGACGTCGGGGGGGCGGGGCGTCGGCATCGGGAACGGGCGCGGTGAACGGGAGCACGGCGATGGCAACGGGGGGGCGAAGGGGGGGCGGCGATGGGAACGCGAA
>JAEANM010019319.1:0-12397 GCA_017656035.1 Myanophis thanlyinensis | reverse complement strand
AGCACTGAGCGTAGATCTAGCCTGCTTCTCTGTGCCACCTACTGACACAAACACAGCACAGAAGCCATGCCTGCAATACCTGGTAGGTGAATTAGCTTGTAATACTGCAGTCTAACCACTGCACCACCAAGGCTCTTCTTTATTAATTCTTCTAATTAAACAAGCTTTATCCGGTATTATGATTCCTCAGTATGCATTTCAGCTGTATGGTAGTAGTCTCTTGTAATTTTGTTGTGTTTGGCAAACTTTTTCCATCTGCTCAAACTTCAGGAGTGAAGAAGACTTTTTTTAAAAAATTTCCAGTCTCTAGGAATAAACTGTTATCTTGAGAATGTTGACAGATGCCCTTGGTTTACTTTTAATCTTCACATTAGGATTGGCATTTTTATAATGGAATGTGCAATTTCACCTTATAGATTTGGGGGAAGGTTTGTAAAAGTAGTTGAGAGAGTAAAATTAGAAGACGTGGTATAGCAGAAGAATTAAGAATAATTGGAATATGTACACAACCATAAAAGAAAAAAGTTCATGTTTGGATTGAGTTTTGTTTCTTCTTGATTTTGCAGGGGGATACAAATTGATGAGATGTAAAAGTTGTTCACTGTGAAAAGACTTAATTTCATATTTCTCTTAATTTCTCAGCAATTAAAACAGGCTGTATCTTACACAAATAAAATTCATAGATTAATTTAAGTAACTTTACTAACTTCTGCAGTGACAGGTCAAGTTATCTTTCTTTTCACAAAAGTAAAAGCAATTAACTATTTCCATATCTGTCGTGAAGAATTCACAAGGAGCCACAGTTGTCTTAACATATATAACTCTAACTGGTATTTTTTTTGCATCTACAGTCATGAATGTTTTGCTACATTAGACCCAATATTATGAGAGTAGTGGTTAACAGGCTGGATGTTTATACAGTAAGTTTAGAATTCAATTAAAGTGGGTTTTTTCGTGTAGTTTGGCTGAATACAAAATATTTTCACCTCAATATACAATGGAGATACCTGAGTTTTGCAAATAGAAAAAATTTCTGTCAAGTGTGAACAATATGGTCCATAGTGCATATCAGTAATCATGGACATGCTAATCATAGAATAAAATTTCCTAAAATAAATAAATTATATTTAGAAAATTTGGTTTTTACTTGTTTTATATCTTCTCAGTTTTATGTTTATATATTATACTGTCATAGAATTGATCTTACGTATGGATATTTTATAGAAAGATTAAATGGAATATGTGACAAAAATCTTAATGTATGGATTTCCAAATAAAGACTTCATAAAGTATGTATTGAAGTATATATGTTTATATTTAACTGCAGCTGTAAATATTTTTATTTATTTATTAAATTTATTTGTGGCCCATCTCATTTCGAAGTGGTTCTGGGTGGCTTACATATAAAAAACATGATCTTGAGATTGTGTTCATATTTTCTCCTACTGGCATCATTTTTACTTAAATTGCAAGTGATTTTTAAAACTACGTGGATGAATTCCTTGGAATTTACCTCTTTCCGAAATATATTAAAATTGTAAGCTCTCAAGGTATGAAAAACTACTTAGAAAAAATAGCAATGTAATATTAGCAGTAATATTTTTAGCAAGATTAATGCAAAATAGAAAAAGTGATAATACATCATTGATACATTTCATAATTGGCTAAACAGTGTTTACAGAGTTCTCATTGTAATCTTTCAAGTGCTAGCTCAGTAGTTTTCTTCAAATTATAAGCACTTTCTTTTAAATAAGTTTTTATACCAAAGACAAACTACATAGACTTGTGGGCTGATCCAACAAGACTTGTTCTGCTTTACAATTCTGTTGCATAGAGTTGGGATTTATCAAATGACTTCCCACTGTGGGATTACGATGTAATCCCTAATCCTGGTTCCATTTTCTAGTTGCGTATATTGTTGGAAGTATATACCTAGCTGTTCTTTGCGTTTGTCCTGGAAACCAGCAACATCCTGCAAAAGCTAAAGAAACTTCTTGGATGAGAAGCGAAACATCTTCAAAGAAAAACCAGAAAGTCCAGTTGCCTCCTGAAAAAGCACTTTTGGGATAACCGTGATTTAGATGACTGAGAATCTCCATAGACATTTAGTCCTGCAAAAGGGTTTACAGATTCCCTTTGGAATAGGATGGTAGGAGTCTTTGCATTGCTACCCTCTAGTGGCCGTCACGCCTTATTGCAATGACAGCAATACAAGAGTGGGTGAGGCAAAAGAGGCAAGCAGAGAGAAATCAATGCACAGAGAAAGCGAGACTGGAAAGAAGAAGGGAGGAGTCGCTTCATCAGCCATTCTTGTCTTACAGGGACCCAGCTGTCACTGGGAAAGGAGGAGGGAGAGAGAAAGAGAATTTTACTATTGTGTGAATCAAGACGGAGGGGGCAGAACAGAGGGAGGAAAACGAGAAAAGTGAGGAAGGGCATTTGTTCTACCTGTGCTCCAGCTTTTTTGAAAGCTAGTGCTGCTTCTGAATTGAAAGATAGGAGCCAGCGCTGCTGCTGCTGCAACAACAGCCACACATCATGTCTGGTTACCAGGGCAAGAAGAATATCCCCAGGATAACTGTAAGTGACTTAACCTCTCCTGTCCTCTCCTTTCTTGCTTTTGTTATGCATTCTTTTTTATGTTTGCTATGGTTTATGTCAGCAGTATGGCCAGCTGCGTTGCTTCAGAGGTGCTAGAATGCGTTTCAGTAGGAATAAGAAGGCAGCCGGTTAGCATGCAGAAAAGGAAGGGAGTGTTTGCAGGAATGCCTCTCCCCCTCCCCCCACCCCAAGTAAACAAATGGGGGGATTTCTGTTAATCTGCACAAGTGGTGATTGTGAGGGTTTCATTTTGTGTTCTGACATTATCGTTTATTAAAATGTAGGGTGCTTATGAAAAGCGCTCTTGTTTATTCGCAGCACAGACTTAAACTGTTCTGATCAGTTCAACCCCCACCCCACTTCCTGTTGTCCAACGCATCTATAGCATAGTGAAGACGTTCTATTTACAAACTTACATAGGGGAAGTAGGTGGTCAGTTTGAGATCCTATTTTTTTGGGGGGGGGGGGAGTCGAGCTGAAGGTTAAGCCAAACCCTTGATCCTCCCTCGCTTTTATTTTGTGTCATTTTATTTTTTGTTTCCTCTCATTTTTTTAAAGAAGATGCTGTTATCTGCAAGCTGCCTGCGGCATTTTTTTTTTAATTTGTTGCAAATTTGAGTGCGTCATGTGCTTTGAAAAAGGAATTGGTTCTTTTATAAAAAGAGAAGTCAGATTTATGAACTAATATAAAGGATATTTGTTTATAATACAATGTTTGCTAACCTGAATAAAAATATATTATAACTGTAAAGCATGGAAGAGAGAGAGAAAGAGACTGTGAAATATTGCAGTATTTTGCATCTTTCTTGGCGTGTGCTCTGCAGATGCCTTTCCAGTAGATTCATACTCCACCCTGACTTATTGTTGATGCAATGAAACGCCTTGCACTGGGGGTACCCCCTTGGTTTTTTTAATAGGCCTGGGCTTTTTTGTTACTGGCTTCTGATACAAGGAGTGCAGCTGTACTTTGTCTCTAATGCATTTTAATGAAATCTTTTGTGGGATGGGATATGCATTGGGGGAATGGATGGCTACTCCATCTTTGTAGCAAACAAAGGAAGCACAATGAAACACACATACACACAAAACATACACTTGACTGAAAGCTTAACATCTATATATAATTTCCCTGAAAAAAATGTTCTGGTTAAAAGTCACCAATTTTCTGTTAATTGAGCGTCTTATTTTTTCAGGTTGAAAAGCATGTTACAGGTTTATTTTGTAGTGAGTGAGGCATGTTATTTCCTCTGTGATCTTAAATGAGTTACTGAATAAAATATGCCATTTTAGCTTGTTTGTTTAGCCCATAAAAATAGGATTCTTCTAGAATCTATTGGGTCAGACTTGGGATGGGTTTTGTTTGTTTATCTTAACATGCAATGATATCGAGGATCCCAGTCCCTGGTTATTTCAAGAAAGCATAACACCTTCACTCATAGTTCTTCGAAGAATCGTTTTGAACATAATTGATTTGTTACCATGATGTACCCACTACGGATCAATCTTTTTTGATTGTTACGGATCAATCTTTTTTGCTGTTTTTCAATTTGAGCAATCCAGAAACAAGAGACAAATGTACCAAACGTAGTACAAAGGACCAGCCTTGGGGAAACTGATGCATTTTCTTTCCCCTTAGGTCTTCAAGGTGTGCTCCACATCCATTAGCTAAATTCCATGAGGTTGTTTTCTTTTGTGCTGCTGCACCTGACTGCAGTACTTCTGCTTCTTTGATAATCTGTGCAGAGTTGCCACACCTACTTTGCTATTCAACATAGCCAATGCTTTCTTTGAAATGCTGGGAAATCCATTTTCGCCAGGGTTTGGTTACCCATCTAGTATATAGAATTCATATTCTAGAACCCCTCTGTCAGGGTCCATATTGCCAGGATGTGTCCTTTCCTTTAAAACAAGAAAAGTCTTGTGAATTTGGCCTTAGGATTTATACTCTGTCTTCTAAGTACAGTTATGTGTATATAGCTTTGTGTATTTTTTTTAACACTTGCCTGCCTTTCTAGAAGAACTGAAGAGACTGAAAATTAGAATTACTTCTGCTGAAAAAGTAATGCTAAGATTGTGAGGATGGGTTGGGTTAAATTAGGTCTTTTGAAAAAAAAAGATTTTGAGGTGGCAAATGAAGAAAGAAACTAATTTTCTGGATCAAATATATGTATGCATTTATGCACGATTGGTGACAGGTGTGCATGAAGGTTACACTATTGTGCAAATATCCCTTACTCAGAAAACAAAGATCTGTAATTCTACTGGGAAGTGCTCAGAAGTTGCTTCTTTAGGAATACTGGGACCACCCTAAAGAAGTGTATTCCCTGCAGACCAAATGGTGTGTCTTCTGAGTAAAGTTCTCAAATCCATCTGCAAATCCCTATTGCCATAAAGGAACATATTTTACAAAGAAGAAATAAATGCTGTGGATTAGGATTATATCTAGCTACATGCAGATTGCTGCATAGACATAGAGGATGCAGGTTGGAAAGCAATTCATATTATCCTCATCATTTAATAAGCTGGCTATCAAGGATACATTGTATAAAACAATGTCAAATTCCACTTTGATTTCAGATCAGATAAATGTAATTTATTCTGAAAATCATGAGTTCTTAACAGTCTAGAACATAACCGAAATGGAAATTATTTTAATGTTAAATTATTGAAATCAAGAGAACATCTCAAAAGAAGAAATGTTAAAAACAGTAGATGTTGTTGAAAGTCTGCAAAATGTATGGGAAAGGAATTTAGGATTTTAATTCAACACATGATCTTGCAACTTATTGTGTCCTCTTTAAGGTTATAGAAAATAATTAAGAATTAATTTTTTAGATGGTATTATGCTTCCCTAAAAGCATGTTTTTTCTAAATTATGTTTGGGAATGTTAACCAGATTAGTACCATAGTGCGTCTCTGTGGCAGTTGGCTCACTTAGTTAACTCATTTTGGCTTAAATGTTTTCAGGAAATTGGAAAAATATGTAAGATACATTAATCTTTCTAATGTAACTTTATTGCCCATTTTTTATTCCTTTTATAACATAGTTTATATTTGAATTTTTGAAACTGTTATGGGTGTTGTCTCAAAATGGCTGCCTTTGACATGATAATTCACAAAATAGCCATTTCAGAAATTGGTGAAACTGAATTATGGAAACCTAAAGACATGTTGCAATCATGGTTTGAACCACAGACCTCTACTTTAAACCCAGCAAAGTTGTAGCTCACAGAAGGCAAAAAGATTTGCCTGTTTTAGGGGGATTAATATCCTTCTCCACTTTATGTTCAGGTCCAGATCTAGAATATGAGAGATGAAATCTAAATATAGTCTAAATAAAAGAACAAATCCAGAGAAAGAACAACTCATCTAGACTTAGAGATGAAAAATACAGGCACACCCTACTCTTTGTTTTCTATTTCCATTGCACTGTTTTGTCTCCTCAGTTTATCTGCTTTACAAACATACTTGGTCTATCTTTTTAAATTATCTTATTGTCAAAACAGTTTTGGAGGATGCTTTTAGTCTCTAATAGCTGTTTACTATTTATCTACTTTGATGGTCATCTCTAGCTGGAAAAGTAGGGTGGATGTAGGAAATGACTAGGCTAAACCTGAGGGTGGGGTCAGGCACACCATCAGTTTGGAGTCCCTTAGTGCCCACAAGAGATCTAAACCCAATCCGTGAATTGCATTGACTACCCACCAGTTTGCCTTGACTGTTAGTACTTCAGATTCTTGTTTAGAGGTAGCATGGAATGAATTTGTACTCATTTGAACTGTTTTATTGCACCTGATAGTGGTACTTCCTGTTTTTTCTTTTAATTGACAGTTTATCTCAACTTTTACTTATATTTCAAGGCTGAGATTACTTCATTTTCAGGGTGAACTGGAAGGGTAAGTGCAGAGATTCTGCTAGGAGAGGCCCTCAGAAGCACCATCTTAACTGGAGCTTTAGACCAGAAGAGGCAACCCAGTGCCCTTTAATTGTTTTGAAATTAATTCTCATTAACTCTAGTGGTAAAGAGTCTGGACAAAGAGTCAGGAAACCTGTGTTACCGTCCTGCCTTAGGTATGGAAGGTATGGAAGTCAGGTGAATGACTTGGAACCAATCAACCCATGGCAAACCTCTTCTGAAAATGTTGCCTAGAAAACTACATGGAGATGTCCATGTAATTACCATGAGGCAATTCTGGCACTAAATGCTCCCCCTCAAGTCAAAATGGCTTGGGGATATATATTGTGTGATAGGCAAGAGCACTAATTGTCTAATCCTGCTTTAAGGGAACTTTATTTATAGTAGATATGAACACATTGGAAAGACATTCCTTAATTCAGACTATGGGCAGCATTCAGGTAGTGTACACACCTGCCCGACTACAAAGCATGGAGCTAAATCACCTTACGTAGTGTGTACAATAGCAGTTGTTTGCCCCTTATAGTTGTCAGCTGTGGTGATTCTTATTGAGTAGAGGAAATGCAACAGCTCAAAAGAGAAAAATACTGTCACTGTGTTATCTTTCTGATGTTTCTTTCTGTAAAAGGAATGACTTTTAAAAAGTTGACTTTCTTCCAATAAAGGTGCCTTGAGTATTATAAACATGAAAAGTAAGTACTGGGGTAAATCAGCTCTTTTCTCAACCTTAACATTGGTATATGTCTAGTTATTGTTGAGTGTCAGTCTTATGACACGTTAAATATTGCAGACGTGTTGAATATGGATGGGAGCATATGTTCAATTCTGTTTATTGGTTTATTTACTTATTATAATTATAAGAGCTCAAAGGTGGTTTTAGCAGGATTTCCTTTTTTAATTCAAATAAGAAGAAAAGTAATAATGGAAAAGCGACAGTGTGTAAGATGATGCATTTTTATTGTATCTATCCAGGACAGTTTACATAAATCTACCAAGTGATCCAGTCAATTTACATGCTGATATGGCAGCAGCAGTAGCCTATGAGGCAAGACTTTGAATATCTCTTGAAAGGAACTATAAAAATGCCTTTGTTACTCATGCTTCTGCAATAAAATAGCTTACTTTCAGTTAAGAGGAGGATCCACTGAACAGAAGCACCATTATATGTTCTCCCTAGTGAAGGAAGGAAGTCTGATCACTTTGCATTTTTAAATATCACCTCAAGACATGTTTGTTCTCCCATACAATTACAAGTTAGACATTGCCCCAGGGAAAAATCCTTAACCAATGCGATGTCTGTTAGTAATGTTTTGAGTGTTAATAGAATAATTTTAGCTATCATAGTTAAATGAAGAGGAAAAGATTATATGCCTAAAAAAATAGGACTGCTTAGTATGCCAATCTTGCACATGCCCCATAAATTCAATCTTGTTTTCAAAAGCAGCTTCATGGTTTGACATTATGTACAAAATAGAATTCAGCAAATAAACTCTTTGGACCATTTCTAACAAACCTGGAAAATTGTTTTCATATTTTGTTTAGCAGTCATTAAGGCACTAGGCTAGAAAGCAGGAGACTGAGTTTAAGTCCCACCTTAATCATGAAAGCCAGCTGGGTAACTTTGGCCCCATCTCTCTCTTTCAGAGCAGTCAAGCTCACAACACTGTTGTGAAGAAAATAAGAGAAGGAAGTGTTTTGGATATATTCACCCCCTTGAGTTATTTGTAAAAATAACAACAGTAGGATGCAAATAATAAAATAAGGTTTATTTTAAAACCAAGATTTCTAGCTTATGTACAGTGGCAGCGTTATCTGTTAAATTGAACATTAATTTGGGCTTATTCCTCCTCCTGGTTATGTAGAAATGCTGAAGCCTTACACTTTACAAATCTATCTTATATCAATGTCCTCATCTCATCATATGATACCATAACTGAGTATATCATACGTTCTGCATAATTTTGCCCTTAGCTCATAGTTTATATAGAATTCAGGATTTTTTTTTTAATCTTAATCTAGTTTTAGATCAAATGTTTTCTCTTTTTAAACATATTTACAGTATTTTAGTATTTCTTAGCTGCTAGCCAACCCAAACTAAGCAGTGACAGTCTCTGTTTACACTTGGATAGGAGACCTCAAAGGGATTTCGGAGATTTAGATTAGGCTGGGAAATCAAATAATAATATTAATAAAAAGGAATATCCTAGAAGAAGGCAGTGACAAGCCACTGCTGTGGTGTTGCCAAGAAAATTACTTGGATACGTCCATGGAGTTTGATTCAAAGGAATTTGAATAGAAGAGAGGAATTTACTTCATTGTAAATTCAGGTTTAAACTATCTTAAGAAATTGAAATATTATGAAATGACTTTTATTTTCATTAAACTGTTCTGATTAATAGTGGTCTATATGTTCTAAATTATTTTTTAATAGAGATCAATTAAGCTGTCTCTTTTAAGGAATCTGGCAGAAGTCTCTCGATTGGGATCAGTTGTCAGAATTTCTTTTGCAAGTCTATTTTGTTTATATCTGGACTGAATCTTTTCTTTGTGAGTTTCGTTAATTTGACCCAGCAAAACAATAAATCCAAATGCCTTAAGTTGTTGCAATCTTACTTGTACTGTCTAGATTGATTTTTAGGTGTTATTAAATTATTATTTTATATTGAAGTTTTAATTCTTAACCATTCAGATTTACATCTGAGATGGGCAGCCATACAATTTGATTAAAATAAATAAATAAGAAACCTTCATATTAGGATACTTTATTTCTCACAAATCCTGTTTCTAAAGCTTAGAAGTGATGGCGTTGAACTGTTGTTGGCCTGTATGGTTTTATAATCAACGTATTTGAAAACAGTACAGTAACACTAGTCATATTGTAGAACCTTACAATGCTAAATCATGAACATATTCTCACAGCCTGTTGGTATTGAAGGTACTCTTCTCCTTTTCTCTAGGAAAACTTGACTCACAGTATATTGTTACTACTTATGTGTGGGAATTCACAAGCAATAAAGTTTTGTATAACAATAGATAATATCCCATTTTATACTGGGGATTTAGAAGGTTTAAGTCCTATTTAAGTCAATGGAAAACACAAGAAGACTTGGGGGAGGCTGTGCTTTAGTTATGTGGACTTCATGAATGAGATTATTATCATCTGTACTCTGGATAGTATTTGCCTCAGGCTAATAATGGCTAATGATCCCAGCTGACATGGGATTGGCAGGAAAACGTGGTTGGGTGTAGAGAAGCTTAAATGGGTTTTGGCAGAATGAACAGTGTGTTTATTGTAATAGTCCAGAGGTTCTCAATAAGCAAGCTAAAGTTCTTGCTTTAATCAATCCTTTTCCTCCAAGTGATATGGTTTCCTCCTCAGTTCCTCTTATATCTGAATGTATCTAGGATGTTCCATTTTAAAATAGACATGATGTCATTGTACATATCCTGTCTTTCTGTTTCACAGCTAATGTTTGGGAGGAGTTTGATGCTGATTTTGTTTTCCTTATTCAGTTGATAAATATGTCTGATTTCACAATCAAGCTCTTTATGGTTCTAATTGCAACATTTCTAAAATGGGAATGCTTTATTCCTGGTCTGATACATACTATGCTTCTGAAATTATTAACAGTGATAAACTCCCATTCACTTTTTAGAAAATGAAACCTAAAAAATTCTTACATATTTTAATACAGAAAGAAATTGTTCAACGTTGCTTTTATTGCTGCTACATATTATCATTTACTCCTTTCTTGAAATGGCAAAAAAGTTCAGATAGCTTTCCCCAAGCCAAAGGATAAGCTTATAGTACAAAAGAGAAAACTAGACCTCTTTTGTTTTGTTACAAGCAGGAATAAGAAACAATCCAGGCTGCGTTGAACCCTCCTGGGTTCATCCATGATTGAGTGCTGTCCGTCATCATCATGATCATCCTAGCATTTTTTCTTCAGGTGCTGGGTCCACTTTTCAGGTGAAGAAGTGCCATCTTGTACAATCAAACAGTACCTGGATGCAAATGGACATTTTTCATGCCCATATTTATTGCATCTTGCCATGTCTGCTTCAGCCTTCCACATGGGCACTTGCCATCTATATTAAAATGGAAGGTTATCTAGGCAAAGATGTGGAGTGATGCTTGTAGAATATGGCTGTACCACTGCAGGCATTCCTCAGGCATTTTCTTTGATATTGGCACAGTTTCCACATGGTCAGGGAAAGAAATGCTTAACAACCAAGTTTGATGTATGAGACTGTTGATCATTGTGGTTGTGATGAAAATGAAACCTGACTGGCTTGTTGCCAGAGCCTGACGTCAGTTTTGTCTGTGTCCAGCTCAGCAGGCAATATCCAGTGGCACCACTAAGAGGGACTGACCTCACTGTTGATTGGATGCTGTCAGTGGAGTAAATATTATAAGAATTCAGAAAATACATTTAAAAATCCAGTTTTGAGAACAATTCAGAGATTGTGCATAAATCTGACATACCCAAAACTTAAATTTTGTTTATAAAACAAGCAATATTGTGGGTTTTAGCCAAAACAACCACCTGAGCTTCTGGAAGTTCTGCTGAACCATTCTCAAGTGACAATGGTGTGGCAGAAACAAAATCCAGAGTAGCTTCGTTTTTCTAGGTTTTGACTGAAATAAAGTCCACAAATACAAGTAGTCCTCAACTTACAACCACAATTGAGCCCAGAATTTTGATTATAACTCACTGTGGTCATTAAGCAACACACCCACATTAGTGCCTCACTCAATTACCATCCTTCTCTCCACATTGCAATTATTAAGCAACTGAAGAAATGCCTTGAAGTAAAGAAATATTGGAAGGCCCAATGCCTACCAGCATATGGAAACTTGCTATGGGTCAGAAGCCCTCTCCCAGATAGGCCAGGAATGTGCAGGCCTCTTCCTCCTTCCCCCCCACCGACCCCAAATCCTGAGAGGCCTAGCCTTCTCCCTGTCTCACCAAAACTCCAAGGAGGCCTACTGAGGCTTTCTGGGCATGGCAAAGCAAAGAGAAAGCCATAATGGAGGAAAGAGAGGCCTGCATGCCATTGGGCCTTGCAAGCCCAACCAGTGCACCTAGCTGGCTAAGGTCTCCTGGCCCACAGTGTGGGAGGGCGAATAGCAATGCTCCTGTGATGTAAGAGTGGGTGAACTGTCCAGCACCAAATTTTGTTCACTTGGAAGTTGGAACTTTGGGCAACGATTGTAAGTCCCTTTGTTCAATGCCATTGTAATTTCAGATGGTCACTGAATCAATGGTCATAAGTCAAGGACTATACTGTAATAATTTTAGAGGGAGAATAGAGAAAAGCTGATACACATCACCCTCTTTTCCTCAGCAGCTCCCAGCATGGCATATCCCATCAGTTTATCTAGCCATAATCTTCCCTTCCTTCTCCTATCAACCATTGCTACAATAGTTGATGTGCAATATATATGAATGAATTTCATGCCTTTCCTTCCATTCCTTTCTGCCTCCCCTTAACTGTTCTTGATTTTTCATTCATGACATATCCTACTGGATAACCTAGCACTTGATTTTACCAGTTCCTTCCTTTCCTTCCCATAGCTATCCCGAATCACATTGCATTGTACCTTCCATTGGCCTAGCTTGCTCTTCCTCGCCTTTGTAACCTGGATATCTATACAACTTCTTTTCTTGAAGACTTTCTGCACATCCAGTAAATTTTGGCAAGTTTGTTGTGCTCTGGAATCCCATCAGTGAAGTAAGGCCATCTTGATGCATCTTGAAGCAGCATGAGGACTTCCAGGTGCTGCAAAGGATTCCCAGGTAGCTGTAACAACATCGGAGGCAGCCAAGAGGGCCGAAAGACTTACAGGCAACGTACCACAATCCCAGGCAACGTAAC
>JAEANM010019318.1:0-12397 GCA_017656035.1 Myanophis thanlyinensis | reverse complement strand
CTGTTTTTATTGGCTGTGAACCGCCCCGAGTCCTGCGGGAGAGGGGGCGGTATATAAATTGAATTAAATAAATAAAATAAATAAATAATTCCAGCTTCATCTAAGGTTTTATTTTTTTTTTGTAGTTTGAGTCAAATGACAAGAATCGCTAAGGCTATATATAAAGCTCCCCAGGGGTACCAGAGTGTTTGTTTGGCAAACATTGGGTAATAATTTATTCCCTTACCCACCCTGTTTATCTACTAAAAGGATCTTGAACTCCAGTCTTAATCCCCATAACTCCACAAATATTAGTTTAGTTTAGTTTAGTTTATTGTCATTGCACCTTGTACAACAAAATTAAATGCTATCTTCAGGATACATTATAACCACAAAATAAAACGCAGACACACATCATTCATATTCTATACAGTTGAAAATCCCTGATACTGCATTAATATTGCACTATACAGTAGTATTCAGTATAGTTACTGCTGTGAGATAGAAGCTGTTTTCCAGCCTATTTGTCCTTGTTTTTATTATTCTGAACTGCTTCCAGATGGTAATAGTTTTAAAAAAATGGGTGCCCAGGATGAGATGGATCTTTAAGGATGTTTTGAACTTTCTCAAGGCAGCAGGAGCTATAAACCTCTTCCAAAGCGGAGAGTGGGCAACCAATGATCCTCTGGGCAATGATGTTGACCCTCTGGAGCTCTGTCCTATCTGCCACTGTGCAATTGGCAAATCATACACAAGTGCAGTAAGTTAAAATACTCACTATGGTGCAGCAGTAGAATGTCACCTACAGTTTTTCATTTAGTTGTTTCCTGAGAAGTCTCAAGTAGTATAATCTCTGCTGGGCTCTTTCGACCAGTGGTGCAATGTGAGCACCCCAGGTCAGGTCCTCTTTTAAGATAACACCCCAGAAACTTAAAACTGGCCACTTGCTCCACTCAATCTCCATTGATAAGCAAGGACTGGATGTCTGATCTATTCCTTCTATAAGCTCCTTGGTCTTATTGGTGTTAAGGACCAAGTTATTGTCTCCACACCACAATAGGTCTACCTCATCTTGATAAGCTGACTGATTTGCCCCCCCAAGATGAGTCCCACCACTGTTGTATCATCTGCAAACTTAATAATAGTATTACTGGCGTGAGTGGGAATGCAGTCAAATATATATGAATAGCCAATTTCAGCTTTCAAGTTGGGTTCACACAACATATCAAACCTTAAACCAGGTTTTCTTTTTTTTACTGCTTTTAAAATAACAACAGAAAAAGAAAAAAGAAACAAATCACAAAGATAATTATGATTGAAATATATACATTATTAAAGGGGAAAAAGCATAAGAAGTGCCTTTAAAAAGTTTAAACTTTTTAACAGAAAGTTTAACAGAAAAAGAAAAAAGGAAACAATGTATGTTATTATAACAGTAAACAGTTTCAATTGTATATAAAGTATAGTTATTTAATGCAAATATTATGCAAGTATATATAATATTAAGCATAATGAAATATGAGATTCATTTATACAAAATACAGTAGGTTAAAGAAAAGCATGATAGTTATATAAGTATTAGAAATACCATAAATACAACCTTAAAACAGGTTAACAAAAATTGTTATGCTGTGCTTAATCAAATAGATTGTACTATACCTTAATTTCATAGCTTAGTTCTTACACTATGTTGAAACACAAAATATCCAACTCTGTTTAGGGCTAATATAGTATATTCTTTGAATCCAGACACCCTGATGACTCTGCTTGGTGTTACCAGCAGATAACAGCAGATATGAACATGGGCAAATGTAGGATGTTTTCTGGCACAATATATGGTACCTGGTGGCTAATAAAAGAGATTGTTCATTTGTAATCTTAATGTTATTAATGAATAAGTTACAGCTATTTGTCCTTATAGTGTAACTTTCTGAAACATAAATTCTGCAAAATATCTTTGTCCATATGTATCACTGAACTCTGAAATACAAACTTCAGTTCTGGGGAACCATCCATTATCCTGACTCCCCATTTGGTGAAGCAGATTTAATTCTGGAACAAGGATGCTATTCCTTCACCTTTGAGGAAGCAGTCCAAAAGGCCTGGCTAAGCAACTGAAAGTTCTTGCTGCATCTTGGGTTTAATTTAATGTTATATGCCTACTGACACTTGCTAAACTGTTTTAACACAGTCTGTGACTCCCCGTGGCATGCAAATTAGATCAGCATGCTACAAAATATTTACCACCATGAGCAAACATGTTCAGATGGGGGATCTGGCACATTGGTTTTATCCAACATTATGATTCGAAACTCTAATGTGTTTCAAGGAAAAGCAGATTATCTTTTCCAACAAAAGTAACAATTCAGAAATAGCTTTAGTTGCTGTTAAAATAAATTGTTGATGAGCTATAAGCAGTACTGCTGTGAAGCAGTGGCAAAAACTTAATACGTTTCTTTGTTTCAACCAAAGCTTTTTGTTCTTTTTGCTATTTTTTTCCCCAGCCCAGCTCTCTCTCCCTCTCTCTCTCTCTCTCCCCTTTGTTAATTCCTTAGTCAACAGGAAGATACCTTAAATTAGCAAAAACAGATTTCTGCTTCATTAGTTCTGAAAAAGGCATCTTTGATTTATGCACATATTGTGCATAATTGCACATGCATTTCTATAAAAAGAGGAACGTTGATTCAGAACAAAATCTATTGGCCATCGTCTTTGAAAAATGAAATAAAATATTACTGATCGTCAGAAAATCATCACATATTGTTTTTAAACCTATCCATCCTCACCTGAGGCAAGGGCAAGAGTCCAAAAGCAAAACTGTCAGATGCCCCACGCCCATCACAAGTCACCAGATGAATTGCTCCTGATTGGAATCAAAGGAGCAGACCTATTCAAGCACCTAGGGCAGGGGTGGGCAATTATGGCTCCTTCATGACTCGTGGACTTCAGCTCCCAGAATTCCTGAGCCAGCATGGTGAACACATGGTGAACCATGCTGGCTCAGGAATTCTGGGAGTTCAAGTCCACGAGTCATGAAGGAGCCATAATTGCCCACCCCTGGCCTAGGGTTTCCACATCCAAGTAGCTCTCATAGACAAATGGAAGCAGGATGGAGCGCCATTTGTAGATTTATTCAATTTCATTGTACATATGTTGTGCACTGACAATAAATGTTTTTTGATTTAGAATTAGGTTGAAAAAAATCTGACCAACAGATAACAGACAGCAACATTTAGAGTTTTATTACTACATTTGCTGACATCTAGTGGCGACCCACATCACTGCAGGTTTGAGGCTGTTTTACTTGCCTACAACTCATCTCTCTGCCTGTTGCTCCACCCTAAGTAACTGGCTAATATCCTCTACTAGGAGAACATGCCAACCTCATCATCAGGTGTGTTTTTTAAAAAGTAATGAAGGCCTAGTCATGTTCCCTGTACTTGAGGTCACCCTTAAATGTACTATGCCATTGAAACTTTGATTAGATGCATTCTTTCCCATAAAGTTTCTATTCTGCGCCTGCAACTAACTTTTTGGTGCATGGCTAGTCTTCCTTATAACTCAGTCCTCTGGCCACCTTGAAGTGGTTAAGTAGTAATTTTAAGTAGTTAACATGTCCTCTGATGTGAGACCTTTGATAGCCAATGTTAATCAGTATATTGACCGATGAAATGTCAATACAACATTTAGATACATTGGAATATACTCAGTAAGACAAAGCAAAGAAGCAGAAGTGGGATGGGCATTTTCCTGAGGTCTTAGATTTCAGCAGGTAATGTGAGGGCATATTAATGGGTCTACTTATAAGTTGCACACGGGCAGCACTACTGTTGCATCAAATCACTTGCTAATGGACAGGCAATGGCAAAGAATTTGAAGAGAAAGCTATGCCATGCAGCTTGCCCTCATCCTTTTCGATGAGGGGATGCCTTAGATGAGGTAAATTCATTTTTCAGCTACCATTATGAATGCAGTGGATTCTTTATTCTACCCTTTCTACTGTGCAATTGTTTTACTGACCATTTATACTTGTATTGGTGGCAAACTAGAAGCTTTTAGTAAAGGTTGGCATGAAAATACTTCAAATAGATATACATATATTCCGTTTCCAAAATGTTAGACTCCAGCTCAATAAGTAATCTTGATTACAAATTCCATCTATCTCTCTATGGTCAAGGGACAGATGGTTGGATACAGTGGTGGAATGCAACTGGTTTTACTATCGGTTCGGTGCTGCCCGGCTTCTAAATTGCAAGGTTTTTTTTTACTGGAAGCAGCCCGGGTGAGTAGGAAGGCTGTGGAAGTGTGCAAAACAGCTGTTCTGCACGATTCAGATGAGCAAAAAGAAAAAAGGGAAGGGGATATAAGCCAGGAAAGGGCAGGGGGGGTCCAACCATCATAACTTCTACCAATTCTGTAGAACTGGTGCGACCAGGTTGAATAGCACTACTGGCTGGATAAGACACCAAACAGATAATGTAAAATGCTTCTAAGACATACTGCTGCATTTCCACATGCAAATTAAAAAAACTGATGGGAATTATCAACTGCCCATTTACTTCAGTTTTGCCTTTTAGAATGGCAGGGACAGGAGGGTTTCAAGAACATGTGTTTTCTAGATTCCATGTAACAAACCTAAATTCTCTTGTGTGCAAGGCACACGTTGTGCTCCAAAATCACTGTCTTCTCAAGTTGCCCAAATGCTGAGCCAAGAAATTGGAAGTTCCCAACTTAGATTTCATCTCAGTCCATATGGAGGAAACAGTGCTTTACTTTAGAATATGCTCAATAATTTACAAAAACATTGTGTATTCTTTGAATATCATGATGCTGAGAAAATTGCAATGCACAAATTATTCTTCAAAGCTTTATATCAACTGGAGGGTTTGTTTGTTTTTTATTTGAATTTGAATTTATAGTCTCCTAAGGAGATAATCTCATTGCTTATATTCAGTAGGACTGTATGATGATAAAGGACAGTGATTAGTTAAAAGTTCAGAACTGTAGAGCAGTACAGAAAAATATTTTATTTTCTGTTGTATTGTATCCTGCCTTTTCTTTGGGAACTCAAGGCATCTTTTCTCCCTTCCTTTTATCCTCCCCAACAACCACCCTGTACAATGGTTTCTGTAGAGAGAAGATGGCTGAACTAAGATCACCAAGAATGGTCAAGTGAAGGTATGAACTTGGATCTCTCCAAAGTCCCAAAACTTAACTTTTGTGCTATGCTAATTATTGAGCTATTACTGCACAAATGGGACAATTAGGCCTTAACTGCATTTTTCAGTTGAATGAACCATAGTTATTATTTCCTAAGAAGTTGTTCTGTTCTCAGTACCTGATGACAGCCCATGCCTGTCCCTCCTTCCCCAGTATATTTGCTATAAAAAAAGTGCCTCACAACGGCTCAATCCTATTTTCCCTCTGACACAACCTATGAAATGGCTCTGGGTAGGAAGCAGCTCTCGGACTCCTTTCAATAAATCAGCAGCCAGTACTGTATGAAGGGTTAATCTTCCCTTCACATCTTAAGTACAGTTAAGAAGCTGAAACAAAAAAGTCGTTATTTTCCAATACCAGACATGTCTATAGCTTGTTCAAGAGTTTGCAGCGCTGATTAAGCACTCAACTAGGGCTGATGAGGTGTTCAATAAAATCAGCCCATTGCACTTCACAGCTTGGAAAGAAGCAAAATGAACAGAGCTTGGCTGAAGAACCTTGTTTTTCTAGTAATTGGAAACACAGTGAATCTTGCCTCTCAGAATTAGTTGTAAATGTGGATTTCCCTTGCTGAAATTGCATTGCCTGGCATATCTTTCAGGCTATCGCAGAGTGATATGTTGTTTTCTTTCCCTTAGGCTGAGTCCCCGTCTTAGCTTCCACCAATGTTTCCATACCAATGGTCACACTAACTATTGGATAAAGTAGCTGTTGGTGCAAGGAGGGATTTGAAACAGATGGAAGCCTGCCCCCAGCACCACAGGAAAATAAAGCTGTTTCGTCCTGCATGAGGGCTGAATTCATGTATCATTATTTGCAATAGGATAAAATTGATCCCCATTCCAATACCAAAATTATTAGCCTACAGGCATTAATAATAATGCATAAACTATTTCATAAAGAGATACATTATTGCAAACTGTAAAGCTATATTTTTAAAGTATATATAAATAGTGGTGTGGCATTCAGTTAGGACTTTACTATTTTCTATCCCAGGTTTCAGTATTCTATGTGTAAAATGAAAACACATTTTGGTATTCTGTTTACCAAAAATTCTACCTCAGGAAATCTTGCTTTCATTACCAGTGCCAATGGGAAGTTTATTTTGTGAGGGTAAAGCATATCAATTTCACTCCTTCTAATTGTGAAAAGGACCAGTCACCGTGACATCTAGAAAGGCTCCTATTTCATAACACCTTTTTCAAGCAGCACTTTATTGTTGTCTCTTTCGATTACTCTAAAGGCAGAAAAAATCCATGTATCTGTCTCTGTGTGTGTATGTGCATGAACATATCAGCGTGAAAGGGAGAATGCCACCAATGTTAAGCTTCTCATTGGTGCCCAGTACAAAATGAGATGGTTTTTTGGCACTTACCCTGAATCACCAAATACACACAGCCTGCTTAAGAGTTCAAAACAAGTTCTTGGAATTTAGCGATTTCTCAGAGGAACTCTTTTATAAAAGCCACAACAGCTCAGAAAAGTTTTCCTTGGTGGCTTGGCCATAATATAAATACTGACTGAGCAGCAAAATGGGCAAAACAAAATGTAAGAAAAAAACCCAACAGGTGGAGTGATTTGCCAAAGGTCAAGACCAAGAGTGACATGACCAGAATGTAGATCTATAGACAACCACCATTCCAAGGGAGGGTGTGGCTAAACAGAAGGAAAAGGCTAACATGCCTAATCTCCAAAGCCTGCCAGCATATTGCTGATCAGCTTTACTTCATTAAAAAAAATTAATCAAGTTTTTTTTCCCCTGCCACTCATTACACATGGCTAAAAAAAAAAAACCTGCTTGTAGAAGGAGACTTAAATAAAGTCAACTTCTTAAACAGAACTGTCTGGGTTGTTATAAAATAAAACTACGCAATTCAAATCTCTATTTTTTTGCTGCCGGCATATCTCAGGAATGTATGTCAGGGAGATGTGGGTCTCGTCACTGACAGCTCCCTGAAGAGAAAGACTAGCAGAAGGAAGGCTTTTAAAAAAAGAAATAGAAGAGAAACTTTCTATGGATCTAAATTAGGGAGCTTGAAGATTTAGTGGGCCTATATTCATAGTGTATGAATTCACAGTTGCACTGAATGATGTGGAATTTCACTCTTGTCCATAATATGAATCATGGCATATGAGAGAGAACCCAGAGTCCTCTTGTATCCATGTGTGCAAGAAAAAAATGGCTTTATGGTGAGCTAGAGAGTTGCAGTGCAAGCCCTGCCTCTTTTGTAAGTGGGCCCACCATCTTGCTTTTGCAATACCACTGCAGATATTGCTGCTTGTATGCGCTCTTTTTTTCCTCCATTGGAGAAACTTGTTTTAACTATAAAACTGCAGATTCTGAAAGGCAGAAGTAATGACATTGTGTGTGTGGGTGTGAGGTGGAGGCATTAAAAAAAGAGTACATAAATAAAAAACACTTACTAGGGTTCTACTTAACAAGCTAGTTTGATGATATTTCAACACAGCTGGAAGATAAAGGGAGCCCAGAGTTGATTTCGGATAACAGATGGTGGCATTCAACTGGTAGCTTTTAGGCAATGCTTTCCTGCTCAGCAATGGACATCAATCCACAGCTCTCCTGCTGCAGTTCCATTAATGACGTTTTCTCACCTTTAAGAACAGCATGGTGTACAAAAAAGCACATTTCCAGAAAGCATATCCTGGCCTCTTGGGGTCATCTTGTTTTCTATTTAGAAAAGGGAGGGCAGGCAGAGACATGATTTAAAATTTAACTCAACACAAAACTTCATAGTGAAAAAGATTTCTTTGAAAATAACTTAATCCAAATCCATTGTTACTGGAAATGTGGCAGTTCCAATTTGCTTGGCATTGGAGCAGAAGACTGTTTGGAAATTGCCTGCTTTCAAGCAGTCTGTTTGATGAAGAAGGGGTCTGCTGTAAGCTAGCTCTGAGAGCCATGCAAGGTGGGATAGTAGAACATAGAATAAGAGTTGGAAGGGACCTTGAAGGTCTTCCAGTCCAACCCTCTCCTCAAGCAGAAGACCCTATACCATTTCAGACAAGGGGCTGTCCATTACCTTCTTAAAAACCTGCAGAGATGGGGCACCCACAACTTCTGAAGGCAAGTTGTTCCACTGGTTAATTGTTCTCACTGTTAGGAAATTTCTCCTTAGTTCTAGGTTGCTTCTTTCGTTATTAGTTTCCATCCATTTTTTGTTAGCTTGCCTACTGGTGCTTTGGAAAATAGACTGACCCTTCATCTTTGTGGCTGACCCTCAAATGTCACTCCTGATCCTTCTTTTCACTAGACTACAGTAGACATACCCAATTTCTGCAACCATTCTTCATAAGTTTTAGCCTCCAGACCCCTAATCACTCTTGTTGCTCTGCACTCTAGTAAAGTCATGCAAGTAAACCTGCTTAGGCCCTGAAAAAGGGAGCACCTCATTCATCCCATTCCTAAGACTTATTACTGTCTGAGACAAAATAGCAAAGATGCACATGTCCCAAGAAACCTGTGGAGTGTGAGTATTAAGTGTTTGGTCACCTTGAATAATTATCTATTAATTGTATATATGCTACATCTCGCTATGAAGCAATCCTTTCTTTGTCACCACAAAACTGCTGTGTGAGGTTTCTGTTCTCATCCTGCCAGATTGTAGGACAGGCCTTGCTTTTCTCATCTAATGGCTGTGTTAGATTGGAATTCCACTCAGAGGATCCCACATGCAGCAACAGGACCCAAACAATTTTTTCCATGCGAGAACATCCATTATTTTATACCCAGGAGATATTTTTGAATTAAAATGAAGTCAATGTATTTTTTAATGAAAAATAGTAATAGTAATATACAACCACGTGCAGCATCCGTTTCTCAATAACTTGCTTCAGGGTTGGGCAATCCTTTGGTGTAACAGATACTTATTTTCACTACCAATTCAGTAGTAAAATTGCTGTAAGTCTGTGTACAGATACTCTACTACAACAGATAATTGCTGTAAGTCTGTGTACAGATACTCTACTACAACAGTTCATTCAGTGACCATTCAAAGTTACAATGACTCTGAAAAAGGTGACTTATGACTGTTTTGCACACTTATGACAGTTGCAGCATCCCAATGGTCACAGATTAAAATTCAGATGCTTGGCAACTGGTTCGTATTTATGACTGTTGCAGTATCCTCCTGGGGGTCATGTGATCAGCTTTTGTGACCTTCTGATAAGCAAAGTCAATGGGGAATCCAGATTCACTTAACAACTGTGTTACTAACTTTTGTTAGTAATGTAATAAATGCAATGATTCACTTAACAACTGTGACAAGATGTAAAATGGGGAAAACTCACTTAACAAATGTTTCACTTATCAATATAAATTTTGGACTCAATTGTGGTCATAACTCAAGGACTACCTGTATTCCATGCTACATGCATTTATGTAATAAATAATAATGCTTGTGCTTTAGTGAATGCAGACATTCCATGTTCTTCAGGTTGATAGCAATAGTTAGTAATGGCCTGGTATGTACAGTAAGGCTTCTATTTGTGACCAGTGAGTAATAAATCCTTCTCCAGGAGCTCCCTCCCAGACTAGATTCCTTGTGAAAATATCAATATTTCCTTCTCCTCCAAAAAGATAGAGTGCAGCATTCATCTTGGCATTTTAGTGAATAGCTAAGAAAGCTGCCATTAGCTTTCAAATCCCACTGAACCAGAAATTAGTGCTATCATCAACTTTGCTTCCACAGTCTAAAATGTCCCCCACATTAAACTCCCCTTTTGTAATATTGGATTCTCTGTGGCCTCAATAAAGGAGAATATTGGTAACCTCAGGGTTGAAATGAAGGGTCTCCTGAGCTTGCTTGTAACATCATCATCTTCATGGCCTCTTTCTATAACCTTTTCTAAAATTAAGCCTGAATAGTTTTGCAACTTTCAAGTTTGTGCAAGAGCAAGTTTCAGTCTTCTTCAGGACCTTTGCACTTCAGATGACTGGAAAAAAATGAAACAAAGCATTGTTGGACTTATTTTTAAAAAGCACAGGGGATCATGTAATGAAAGAAAAATAATCAAAAAGGAACTTTAAAAGATTAAAGGAACAGAACAATAAGATATTTTTAAAGTTACTTATAGTGCCTAAATGCATATACATTTCTGATGCTTTATATGCACGTGTTAAAACATCACGATGCATGCACAATAGCCTTGCACACACTTGCACAAATACATACAATCAAGATAATTGCCCACAGGAAGGGAAATTACTGGCAATTGTTTTCCTGAAACAGCAGCAGGAATTGTTCAGTGGAAGGATGTAGTTGTGCACATTCCAGACCAAATACCTTGCAAGCTATTGCCAAAGTTTCTCAGTTCAGAGAGGATTTTTAAAAGCCCTTTTAGAGACAAGCTGGCTTGAGCACAGGACATGAGCAGCTTACATGGTAGGTGCAGAAAGTCCTTAGTCAGCATGCACCCAAGAGGCCTGTTTTGAATGAGCACATAAATCCATACCTATAAGAGATTACAGGGATTAGGAGTATAACTTTCAGGTGATGATACATGATTAAAAGGAGAGTTTCAACTCTTCAATTTTTAAGATTCTGAAGACTTCCCTCTTTTCTAACTCAGCCTCTCTATATTTTTTTTTTATTAATTTCAATATTAATGATAGAGAATGATAGAGCAAATGGTATATAGGAACTCTTGGGAGAAATATCCATCTGGTTCAGTTCCAAGCCAGGAGAAAGACAATGGAAACATGGAGACTTATTGGAAAGATGGTTTAATGAAGCAGAACCACATGGGTTCTGGGCAGCTGACCACATGGAGTTGAGAGTGAGGGGTTTTTTTATACCTTCTATTGGGCTTTGAACTTGAGCTTCCTGTTCCTGTGCAAGAACATGTACTATATTGGCTGTTGTAGGGGTCATGGCTAACTCTGTAGCAGTGGTGCAATTGAACAGGCTTCACTACTTGTACTTCACTGCTTGCACTTTAAACTACAAATTTTCCATTCCAGAGACTTCCCAGCTGATTGGGAAGGCTGCAGGGTCACGCAGAATAGCTGTTCTGCGCAACCCAGGTGAGTAAAAAACTAAAAAAAAATGAAGGGAATATAAGCAAGAAAAGAACAAGGACAGGTGGGAGGGCCCAAACATCAGGAGCAGGTGGGCGGGGCCAAACCAGGGTGTCCTGGCTGAATTTTACCACTGCTCTTTAGGTTGTTTGAGCCAAGCTTGGTTGAAGCTTGGTCTGCTGATGCAATGAAGGGGTTTGTTGGGCAATTCCTACTGTGGCTGAGGGCTAATCCTACCTTTCTTCAGATCTTGCTGCAAGGAATTTGTTTATGAATAGAGCCAACTATCTCTTTATCTCTTAAGTGCTGACATCTACTGAGGGCTATTAAGAAAGGTGGGGGCTGTTAAGAGTGAGTCTGCTTCCTGCCTGTAAAAAGAAACATGTTTCCAAGGAAATATAATATTCTGCCTTTTTAATATTTCTCAAAATATTTTGTTCTTCTAGGAGAGGGGTGGGTTTCTACAGAACCAAAAATAATAGCATGGGTGGGTATAACTTCTCAGTTTATCATTACTTCTAAAGTTTATTACTGTAGATTATGCTAGGTCACATTGTTCTGACTTATGGTTACAACAACACACCATTTACTTGCCTAGTTTTTCTTAATAGACAAATTGGAAGAAAAAAGTACTTATCCAAATCTGGATTTGGAATGCAACATTTGAGATTGCTTTCACTTTTCACTCAAGATCAACCAAACACCATATTGGAAAGTGTCCCAAGAGGTGAAACTTGGATTTCGATCTTGAGTACCCAAAAGGAAGACAAAACATTGGTTACTTCTTGGGAGGCCTCTCTGATTTATAAACTGGTGTTGGATGAAACCACTCTTCAAACAGGGGAGACCTTCAGTTGGAGAATCCACTGACAGGCCTTCACAGAGAGGGTTGTCTTCTGTACCACGCCTGACTGTAATTGTGAAAATGGAGCTGTTCAGCAACAACAGAAGATCCTTTCAATTGCAATTTTGGTTTTCTGAAAAATCACCATCGCTTGCAAAGTTCACAATAACCTGAACATGGCGGGAGGGGAAAGAAGCAAGAAAAGTTTCTCCCATTTGTATTGGGAGCCTTCAGCTGTTTACTTTTTGATAGCAGCCTCTACTTTTTTTCCTTCCCCTCAAAGCAGAATTTATTTTATTTATTTATTTATTTATTTG
>JAEANM010019316.1:0-12398 GCA_017656035.1 Myanophis thanlyinensis | reverse complement strand
TATTATTATTATTATTATTATTATTACATATTATGCTATGAAGTCATTGGCATCATTGCTGAGTGCCTGTAGCTAAAAACAGGTTTAGTTCAAATGAGAGACATTTCTCAGTAATCATACCTAATCAAAATGATTAGTTGATAACTTTCAGAAAATAAACATAAATAAAAGAATGCATAAATAATTTATTATAGTTCTTTTTATTATCTGTATATTTAGAATTTACTGGTTATTTACAGTGGAAAAATTCAGCAAAACAATCCAATCTAACTCAGCAAACATTTTTACATGTATATAATCTTAAGATTGGGAAACAATTGGAAACCTATCTTCCTTGCACCAGTCCCTTAACGTGAGAGAAACGAAAGAGTTGAAAGAAATTTTAGTAGTAGTTTAATTAAACCCATTCAAAAAAGTGAACAAAAAGAAACATAATGAATTGATACTGATACTCCAAATATAATAAACTTCATAATAAACAAAAATATTCAACAAATATTTCCTTTGAAGAATAAATGCATTTATTCTTAGCTTTTAGTACGTTAAGCCATAGAAGTCCTTGTTTATTACTGAAATCGGTATGTTAGAAAAATCTCCTACCTATAGAAACACAGACATGAAGCCATTTAATAATTCTAGTCTAATAATTTGTAGCATTAAAAAAATATCCTTTGCCTTACTACTAAGAATATCTATCATGTTCTAAATTTAAAAAGGCATATGGTCACATTCTGTCAGCCCAATCCACCTCACAAGGCTGTAATTGGAAAAATAAGCAGAAGTATTATGTACTCCACCTTGACTTATACAAAAATAAAGATATTATTAGTTGTTTAGACAGGATTTGGCATCTTTAACCACCTATTGGACCCTAACTAATGAGTCACAGTGGCTCAGTGGTTAGAATAGACATGGGCAAACTATGGCCCACGGGCCACATCCGGCCTGTTGGGCTTTTTAATCTGGCCCGCCGAACTAGTTACTAGCAGGGAGTTGAGGTGAATGTTTGCCGCCTTGCTCCCGCTGATAAACGAGAGAAGAGGATGACGGCAGCAGGCCAGGCGACTCAGTCCCTTGTCAAAACAGAGAGAGGGAAAGCGGGAGGCTTTACTGAGGAAAAGAGTTCGAAGAACTGTTAGATGCGCAGCTGGGAAGTTCCTATAGGTTTTTGAAATCGGACCCTTTTTTTCCTGCGAGGTTCACTTTAATGCGAGAAAAGTGGAGAAGAGAGGCGGGCCTCCTTTCACGTTGCATCTGATAATGCTTGAGCTCGAGCAGCTACAAATTTTAGAAGTGGAGATTGGGGGGAGGAAGGGAGGAAAGGTTACAAATGGCGGGAGCCAAATCTTTTCATGTAATGGTTTTTACATTTAATTTATATTAGTTCACACACACCATTCTCCTATTCTGACCCGGCCCCTCTGTCCAATTTTAGAAACCATTGTGGCCCGCAAGTCAAAAAGTTTGCCCACCCCTGGGTTAGAATGTAGTACTACAGGATACTTCTGCTGACTACTGGCTACCTACAATTTAGCAGTTCAAATCCCACCAGTCTCAAGGTTGACTCAGCCTTCCATCTTTCTGAGATCAGTAAAATGAGGACCCAAATTTGGGGGGGCGACAATATGCTGATTCTGTAAACCGCTTAAAGAGGACTATAAAGCACTTTAAAGCAGTATATAAGTCTAAGTGCTATTGCTATTGAGTCCTTCTGGACCTAGGACAGGCAGACATTGTTGGGGTTTTTTTTTTAGTTATTCAATGTTTATACTGCCCATCTCCTTGATAAGACAACCCTGGGCAGCTTGCTTGATGATGTTGTATTGTTATTATTTATTCCTTCCTCGTCTCCAGACTTCAAAATAGTACTTTAATGTACTTCATAAAAAAGATGGAAGGGTAATCACAAATATCTAAATGATTTTTTAAAAAATTATTTAGGCTTATAAAATTACCTTAAAAACACATGCAAACAAGACAAACCTGAGCAGGCATAATGAAGAAACATAAATGTGCTTTTGTTACCAAGTTCTGCAGATCGTGAAGTTGAGAAAAAAGAGTAAGGCAGCCTACAAGGAGAAAGCAATTAGTTCAAACCCAAATATATATCAAGAGAGTGAAAGAAAGTAATCCAATCAACTACAGATAATCCTGAGGCCTTCATTTAACAAAGAATTTGAAGTTACAATGGGCTTGGGAAAAGTGACTTACTGTAGGACCTGTCCTTGAAGTTATGGCCATCATACCATCCTCATAATCACATGATCACAATTCAAGAACTTTGGCAATTGGTCCACATCTATGACAATTACACTATCTTGCAGTCATGTGATTGTGATTTACAATCTTCCCAGCTGGCTTCCAACAGGCAGAGTCAATTGGAGGAGCAGACTACCTTAATGACATTCTTGATCACTACTAGTTTCATTTCATTGGCTGGGTTCACACACCGTGTTAAGTCATAATATGGTTTGCTTGTTTAATAATTTAGTTACTGTTGTGTCGCCAGGTAAACTCCGCCAGTGTAGCTTGCCATCACTGTTGTTTGTGTAAGCTCAGTCATTGTGGTCTGCCACTGGTGCTTGTTCAACAAACCATGGATGAACACAATGGGTGAATCCAGCTAATGTATATTTTCTGCATCTCTGCTGCATGTAATGGTTGCTATTCATGGAACTCAGCCAAAGGTGTAAGGGGGGAATAAGTTGATTTTCTTTTTTGAGATTTCCATTTTGAGGTTATGCTCTTTTCTGTCATCTATAATCACACAAAGAAGATGCCCACATCCATTTTAAAGAACTGGTGAAGTTTTCCTACAAGTTTGGTTAGAGTACTGATAGCAGAGCAAGTCAGTGAAAAATGGAGTCCTTGTCTTATTGATTCATTCTGCTCCTTTCTTCATATAGGGAAATCATGACTGAGTTCCCACATTGTGGGAAGGTATTGTTTTAACCATGCTTCTTAAATAAACATAGTGGCCTAGTTGGCACATAATATTATGCCATATAGTATATTTACAAATCCCACAATGATTGGATTTACACATATGAAGTGCACTGCAGTCATCTTTACCAGGTAGCCCAGACAGGAAACACAACCAGATAAACTAACTCTACTTTATTGTAAGGCTATAGAACAGAGTCTTGCAAGTCTGAAAGTAAAATTCTCCCACAGTTTCCTTTACAGCCTGAAAAACTAAGGTGGGTCCCTTCGGAGCATCTTGCTCCACCCACTAAGCAACTATAGGCTATGCTATCTCACATCTGACCATTCTCCGGGCAACGTCTTTTTCACTCGTCACTCAGTGTCTTTCCCACATACCATTAAAATTGCTGACTGTGATGATGAAGCACACTGAGGTTCTATGTTTTACATCCAGGGAAGCTTTTGGGCAGCCTTTCTTCAGGACTGCCCCTGATGATATGGGACTGCAGGTGCCAGAATCCTCACCAGCACAGGAATATAAATCCTCCTGCTGAGGCAGTAACAGATAAATCATACTAGCACTGATGATGTTACCTAGTTTGGGTAATGAAGTGTCTTCATGGAAACGAGCAAGCTCAGAAAGCATCAAGGGCCCCGCTCAGATAAATCTCTTGCTAAGTAGGATGGCAATCCAAGCTCTTATTCTCAACACTGATACACTGTGCAGGAATATGGTGGGAGAAACTAGGAAAAACATGAGTCTATAAGTTAAGTGTCACCAAGTCAGATGCCTTTGATGTGGAATACATGCATGAATAAGATTTTCAAGAAAACAATGTTGGACTTTTGGCATTCTAAGAGACCCTGTTTTGTGGAAGCCAATAATGGACTTCCTTCTCTCTCTTGAGAACTTTGGCTAGTTTTTCACCATCTTGATTGTCATATTCTTTTCTACCTGTTTCTCTTGCCTACTTAGCCTTTAATGTGACTTTAGTTCCTAATGGTATACATACTGTGTAGTATGTAAAACTGGGGATCAGTTTCTATCATCTGACCTGACCTATAATTTGGCTAGGACTGGGCTTGGAATAAGTCACTTGGCTCCTGCCTTTTTGACCCACATAACAAGGCCTGAGTAATGACCAGAGGCTGATAAAATATAATTAATTAAACGTGTGAATCATCTGACTCTATAATTCTGATCCAGGTGAGATGAAGATTTAGATTTCTTTTTTCTCTAAGTACTCTGCTTCCTTGTTTCTTTCTTCCCTTGTCTGAGACAACAGCAAGTCTTTCTTTAATAGCAACAGGAATATTTGGTTTTAACTCCTAGGAATGAGTTGGTTATATTTATCCCGTAGAGTAGCATATAGAAAAAGCTACTGGGTTCCAATCTTGAGAGTCTGACAACTAGTTTGACTCTCGGGTTATTCATATCATTCTGGGTACATTAGTCTGGAGATGGAATGGAAAGGCTGGGTTCAAGGCATAAATTCTTCCTTGATAGTCATTGGTGAGGTGGAAACTAGATTGGTGGTGCTGCTACAGATGCCGCCTATAGGGCCGGGAGTGCCAACTGCTGGTGGGGTAGGTGTGGTTGTACTGGCAGGCTGCGTTTGCTGCTGCATTTTCTTCTTGTTCACTTTCCTCTCCTTTGCTCGCCGGTTCTGGAACCAGATTTTCACCTGCAGGGACAAATGAAGGCAGTAAGATTAAGAAAGAGTTTAGGAAAACAGTTCCTTCTAATCTATAATAGTTTGCCATTAATATGAATGATTGGTGAAGCTGTTACATATTTTCACAGAGGAACAGAATGGATTTTTAGATAAATATTGCAGAGGAACTGCTTTGCAAATTTCAGAAAAGTGTGTATACTGAAATACAAGTGCACTTTTATTCCTATAAATGAGAATCAAATAATTTCTCCATGCTTATGTAAAAATCCATTCATTTATTTCCAAATGAATATGATTTTTGTACGTATGAGATGATAGTAAATATCATGAACATTTACCCTGGCATCTCAGCTTAATAATTTAATTATTGTGTAATTTAAAAGTGGGGTGATGGTTTGCAGCTGAAGGAGGGTCTGCAGCTCTCACCTGCCGCTCAGTGAGTCCAAGGGCTGCTGCCAGCTCTGCTTTCCGCCGGATGGTGATGTAGCGACTGTAGTGGAATTCCTTCTCCAGTTCCAGCCGCTGGTGGTCTGTATATACAACACGGTACTTGTCTTTTGTTCTGGTCTTGCCTAACAAAAACACACAGTTGTACATGGTATTAAATATCTCGATATAAAATATGTGAGGCAATTGATGGCCATAATAATAAGGAAGGATGGCAGGATTGTGAAATAGGAGGAAGTAGGGGAAATCACTGAGGGGAAGAGGAAGAAGGGAGGGGGAAGGAGAGGAGAGGAAAGGGCAGGACAGGACAGAAGAGAAACACTGCAACGATATGTTATTTGGTAGTGGATACTCACTTTCTGAAAATTAAGGGCCACACATTTTGTTTTCATATATATATATCCCTTTCAAACGATGGTTCAGTTAAATCAAAATTAAGCAATTGTGTATTATAAAAATTCTTATCAATGAGATTTAAAACTGTTGCATTGTTAAACCATCATTATTAATAGTGAGGAATTTGAATTCATCCCCGGCTGTTCACTTGCCTGTGACATGTTTTTATTTCTTTCATCCTTAATTTTATCCCACCTTTATTATTTTTACAAATAACTCAAGGCAATGAGCATAAACAACACACCTTCCACCTTCTATTCCCTTACAGTTACAACCCTATGGGACAAGTTGGGCTGAGAGACAATGACTGGTCTAAGACACCCTGCTGGCTTTTATAGTTAAGAAGGGACTTGAACTCAGAGTCTCTTGCTTTCTACTCTGGCATCTTAACCACTAGACCAGAGTTCCCCAACCTTTCCAGGTCAGTGGCCTGATCCAGGAGAGAAGGAGAGGGGATGGTTTTGTGTGAGGGGCAGGCATACCCCACATAGTTCATGTGAGTGGGGCTGTGAGTGCCAGCACCTGCCACCACTCATGTGAGTGGGGCTGTGCATGGACACATGCTCACCCACTGCTCGTGCGGCCCAGTTCTGAATAGGCCATGGTGTTGTGGTGGGCCACGGTACAGGGATTGGGGACTCCTGCACTACACCAAAGATTAAAACAGGTTACTGTTTTTCTATATATTACAGTTTTATAAAAAACAAAACAGATCTGAAGATTATTAATCAATGTTCATTGATTAACTTTTTTCTTCCCTTCTTCCTCCATTTAGATCTAATTTGACAGGATCCAATAAACATTACATGAAGGTCTTATCCATTTCGTCACAGTGTTTTAGAGTTTTAAAACAGTCCACAATCCAGAAATCTACTAGTAGAATAATTCAGTAAGATTTTCTTCTCTCATCTACAGAACCCTGCAGACTTTCAAAAGGTCTGCTCTTGAATGTTTGAATTTTCTTGAGCGAATTTTGAGAATGCTGTGGGCTACAGAAGGAAATGTTTCCCCACAAATCCTCAGTCATAATGCCTTTTACTGACCAATTTTTTTTAGTAGATTCTACCAAATCCACTACAAAAAATATGGGTGGATGGCATACTTCACTTGCCTCAGTTTTTATTCTTTTTTTAAAAAATCAATAAAGTTCAAATTCTTATTCAAGATGTGCAGAAAGTGCATCCCAGGGACTGCTTGCATCCAACCAGCATTTTTTCTGTTCCACCTCCAAGTTTGGGGGAATAATTTTCTTAGAATTTGTATATTCTCACTCTCATAGAATAAAGATTGTTCTTATGGTAGTATAGATAATATAGAGAAATGTATATATAAAATGAAACTTTGTGAGTGGCTGTTACATGATGTGGTGAGTCTTTCTAGAAGTCTAGAAATCATCCAGATGCTAGTTCTCACATGCTATTTTCCAGTGTTGTGATTCTGGTATTCTCTCTAGGTGCACCTTATTAATTTTACTTCAATTTTTCTCAAATTTAAAAAAAAAACTTTTAAAATAATGGACTTCGAAGATGTAAATGACTATTGACACTTCTGATTTTGGATTGGAGAAGACTCCTGACAATATTGTGGACAGCTAAAGGAACAAACAAATGGACTATGAACCCAAATTTCTCACTCAAGGCACAAATGACCAGATTCAATTCATCCAACTCTGAAGACAATATGTGAAGACCTATCTTTATGGACAAGGCTCTAATGCTGGGAAGAGTGGAAGGAAAGAGAAGAAAAGGACAGCCAGCAGCAATTTGGTTTCATTGTATATATAAACATACAATTTAGTCAGGTGTATTCATATGAAAGATTCCAGTGTAATTATTTATGTCAGTAGCTAATATATTTTTCATATATATATTAAGGTAATTTTTACCTATATTACATATGATTTAGAGGTGTATGGGTTTTTTTCCTTTTTAAAAACCCCAGGAGTCTCTTTTCTTTTTTATTGTTATAAATGCTGTTTCAGTTACATAGTAATGGCACACAGAGAACTGAGAGTGTCCATTATTATTTATTATGCATACTGATAACAAAACAGAAGGTTTTCATCTCTTAAAATGTTAATTGTCCCAGAAGCTCTTGAATCCTCTATTGGATTTAAAACTACTTCAGATCAACTTTTTCACACATGATCTGAACCATGTGGAGTTCCATTAACTTTCCAATTTGAGTCTGTGAAGCCTTATTATAAATAGTGTGCAATAAAAATTCTCTGTATATCATCATGTAAAGATGAGCATGTAAAAGAAGCAGTACAGGTAGTCTCAGTTATCAGTTAGTCTCAGTTATCATGTCCAGGAAGAAGAGTAAATGATATGCCCCCAGTACAGAGGTTATTTGGCACCATCCCAAAGCAGGCACCATTTTAGAGCAGGAGTAATGAATTGTGGCTGCTCCCAAAATGGGCCCACTTCTGGGACAGCATGCCACGCAGCCATATAGGAAGGCCAGGATAGTGCCATGTAGCTTCCATTTAGAAAGACTACATAAGCAGATCAGCTGCTTGCCAAAGGAGGAGATATATGGAAAAAATTAGGTGGACAGAATTCCTATGGTGGGTGGGGAAGTAGGGGTGGGGAAGTGGGGATGGGACCCAGTGGGGTGAGGAGCAGTCCCAAAGCCTGGGAGGACCCAGTGGGGCAGGAGGGAGGGGAGATAGGAAGGGGGGGCATTGCAGCATCTCTGTGGCTATTTGTAAGGGTGAGTGGATTGCCACCTCTATTTTGTTCATATGACATCAAGGGCATTGCATTGGTCACAGGGTCATAAGTCTCTTTGTTCAGCACTGTCATAATTTTGAATAGTCACTGAATGAAGAGTTGTAAATCAAGGACTATCTGTATAAACTTCTTGTAGATACTCTTTCCATTGCATTTTTTTTACAACTTTTGTCTGCTATATCTTTATTCTTCCATTCATCAGACTTGGCTTGCAACAATTGCAGTTTGTGATATTTATGTAGAAATAGTTAGAAACATTGTTAGATTATTTGACTCTCTCATCTAAAAATAAATACAGCATGCAGCATATTAAGCTGTCAACCTTGAACAAAGAAAAGTAAAGGCATACAAACTATCGTATCTTTAATCTTGGCCAGTGAGAATTGAAATCCAATACAACAGTTGAACAACTCAGAGCATTAGATTCAATGCTCTGAATCAACATTTCTTAATAAAAATGAGGTTTGACCAAGATTTATCTTCAACTGCTTGCTATATAGAGACACATTAAATTGTAACAAATATTTTGATCCTCGTCCTGGTAAGAAGATCAGAGTCTGATAGTGGGAAAGACATTAAGAATTATTTTTGGACAAAGTCAATAAAATATAACAAGTTCTTCCTTTTAAAATAATATAATAATGAAAACTAGCAAATATGCTATGCTAGACATAAAAAGACAAAAATATAAATAAAATGCTTCTAAGCAAGAGCAAAACACCCAGATGATGGTTAGAAGAAACATGTAGCTATGTATATTTGTCCTTCAAAGTCTTTGACAACCTACAGTTATATACAGTTAAGAGCCTCAGTTCTGCTAATTGTTGGCTGCCAGTTCAAATCCTACCAGGCTCAAGGCTGACTCATCCTCCCATTCTTCCGAATTCGGTAAAATGAGGACCCAGATTGTTGGGGGCAATATGCTGACTCTGCAAACCACTTAGAGAGGGCTGGAAAGCACTATAAAGTGGTATATAAGTCTAAGTGCTATTGCTATATGAATAATAAAGAATTTTTGTTTGTTTGCTGAACACTTTTTCAATTACATTTTGCCAACTGTCATGTATATTAATGAATTCAATAGATTTTATATATGTGTGTGCGTGCTCCTTGGAATGTCTACAATACACTGATCAACTGATAGATACATCATGGCTGACAACTTATTTATGCAGTTTCCATAACTTCAAGGGATGCAAGCATTTTATAAATTGTCCTTATATGCCATCATATTTCTCCAGTTTAATTTTCACAGCAAGGCAAATAACCTCACACAAAAGCTGTAAAATTTAAGCGAGACGGGGAAAAGTAAAGTAAACAGATTTTGAGTAGGAAGGAGATTTCAAGCAAGAGGAATAAAAGACGCCCAGGGAAGAAATGAAAATACTCAGATCATATTGAATGCTTATACTGTAATTCAGCAATATTTCTACTACAGCAGCTTGTAAATATATATATTTATATATAATCTTCACACATTCTAATTCAAAAATCAGTTCTTTTAAAAACAATAAATATTTGTGTTTTTTTTTAATTAAAATGTTTAGGAAAAGTAAGAGATGTTTGTCTGGCAATAAAAAGAAAATACCATTGGTCTTTGATGCACTTGCCTAGGTTGAAGAATTCTACAAACGGATGCAACAATCATTGTTTTGCTTGTTTCCAAGGAGATGTTCCCACTATTGAAGGGGTTCCAATATGTTCAAAGTATTGGCTCCAATTAATCCTAGCTTCTAAAAATCTTAAAACTGCATTACTCTTGCCAAATAACTAATAAATGAAACATTGATCCCTTTCCAAGGCAGTCATAATTTCTACAGTAACACAAGCTCAGAGAAGATGTTCTATATCACTGAATGAACCTGAATACTTTTGCATGTACAGTATGTTAAAGTTGAATCAGAAAGCAATCCCGATTCATCCCTCAAGATGAATTCCCTTGTAGAAAAGCACTGAAGAGGTGCCACTGATCCACCTACTCAAAAAAAAAAAACACAAAAAAACCCCAAAACTGATAAAATAGCTAAATACACTCATCAATCTACTTTGTAAATGAAACAAAATGTTAAAAAGTTATGATATTTGTGTAGTTACTTACCAAGTACATCTAAATTATATTAAAGTAACCAAAATATCTTTACAATCCCCAATGTCACAACTTTTGAGCACCCGTAATGTTTGGAATTTGACAGGCCCTAATGTAATAGGTCTCAGAATCAATCATCAACATTTTTATCCAGAACCAACATCCTATAGGTAATGGAAAAGACTGGGACCATTGATTTAACATGCTTTTTTTTCCATTTAGTAAAGGGACACAAAAGTAGGCTAGCATAATTTACTCTGCCCCAACAGGGAACGCGTGTTCTGCCTTGACAGCTTTACAATAACCTAGCCTGAGTATTTCCTGGGGTTAGGGATTTGGATCTGGAGATGTATTCTGTATTTGAATGTATTCTGTGTTTCTGTGCTTTGTGTGATTGTACCAATGGAGGCTCATTCAATTTCGCTGCATACATGTTGTGCATTGACAATGAAGGATTGAATTGAACATGGGGCCAAGGAAAGAAAAGCGCAGTTGGCTGGGGCCAACACACACACACACACACACACACACCACATACGTACATATGTAACTGTTGGTGGGTTTTCTGCCTTTAGAAGAATTCATTAATTGCTCTCCTTATTATAGGACTGGGGAGGAAACAAGTTTTGATTGATAGGTAGCCCATAGATTTATCTATACATTTCAGGGGTTCCCAACTGGGGCTGCGAAACAATATTCCAGGGGGTGCGAAAACTTGGGTTTAGAAGATTCAAAATTATAGTGTATATGTATAATTATATGCATATAATTATTTATTTTTAAGGGGTGCGAGAATATATCAGAAGCATTCTAGGAGTGCGGGGTATATTAAAGGTTGGGGACCCCGATCTATCTGAATCTGATCCTTTAGGTGGGTGGGGATTTTCTGACTCTCCAGCTTCCCAACTGCCACTCATAGTGTTGAATTAATACTGTAGCTAATTTGAAGGGGTGTGTGAGTGAGGAAGGCTATCTGTTTACCCAAAGGCTGTTCTCTTCTACTTTACTGGGAAGTCCCCACCTACCTTTTAGATTAGAAGATCCCTCTCACAGTTCTTTTTTTTTTCCTTTTATGATCTCTCATGACCAGTATGTTTCTTTTTTGCTCTCTCTCTCATTAGTCTATCTCAGTCCCTTGTTCATCACCTCTCTCCGTCTTTCTCCCTCCCTAGCTTTTCCCCCTGTCTTTCTCTTATGCCTTTTCCTCTCTCTTCTTTCTGTTTTTCACAATTTTGCTCTCTTTCTCATTATTATTATTTTTTGCTCTGTCCAAATCAACTGATAGGATAGTTGGCAGGTGCTAGATTCCTGCTTCACCCAGCACTGCTCTTATGTGGGTTATCTTTTTTTTTCCATATGCATCTCACAATCCTGCATGAATTGAATTTGAATAATAAGAACCCTGCATAATGCCTGACCAATGCTATGAAAAATCATTGCCCAATGCTTGATCTATCTTTCTCCCAAAAGAAAAGGGATAGTTTGCAAAAACCAAAAGTTGCTGCGCAAATCCTAGCCCCTGCCACACCATCACTATGGCTTCCAATACAGCTCTGTAACTGCATGCATTTAAAGGTTAACAAACCTTGAGACTCCACTAGTCATTGCAAGCAATCAGGGTCTGTAATTTTTTTTATCATTTTTTATTCTCATTATTTATAAAAATTGTGAATACAGGTATTCATTTACAAATTGTGAATACAGGTATTCATTTACAAAGCAAACAAAAGCAGAGATAAATAATAAGTATTAATAAATCATAAGTATTAAACCATATAATATCAATAGTACTAGTATATTAAAGTAATTTAGCTAAGTTTCTCTTTGCAATAACTTATTTACAATTCTATTAGCTATATTAACATATACATTTATATCTATTTACATATTTATAGTTAAAATCCTCTTTGTTGCTAGTTCGCCCATGGCAATACTCTTCTTATGTCTAATTCTTACCCCTTATCTCTAACCAGTGGTACAATTTGTTCCGTACCAAATAGTACTCTGTATCATCCTTGTCCTTTATTTTTAGAGTCAATCTTTCCATCTCAGCACAGTCTAGGCCAGGGGTGGGCAAACTTGGCCATTTTGTGACTTGTGGACTTCAACTCCCAGAATCCCTCAGCCAGCAAA
>JAEANM010019315.1:0-12398 GCA_017656035.1 Myanophis thanlyinensis | reverse complement strand
AAGGAAGGAAGGAAGGAAGGAAGGGTGATGAAGAGGTATAATGACCTCATGGTCTTTTTTTTTAATATAGATAGTCCTCGACTTATGACCACAATTGAGCTTAACATTTCTGTTGCTTAGCGAATCAATTAAATGAGTTTTGTCCCATTTTATGACCTTTCTTGCCACAGTTGTTAAGTGAATCATTGCAGTTGTTAAGTTAGTAGCATGGGTTGTTACTTGAATCCTGCTTCCCCATTGACTTTGTTTGTCAGAAGGTCACAAAAAGGGGAATAACATGACCCCGGGATAATGCATCTGTCATAAATATGAGTCAATTGCCAAAAATTTGTTCATGTGGCCACGGGGATGCTGCAATGGTTGTAAATATGAAAAATTGTCACTTTTTTCAGTGCTCTTGTAACTTTGAACAGTCACTAAACAAAGAGTTATAAGTCAACGACTACCTGTATATCTTTGCAATAAGGATACTGAAATTCTTACTCATGTTAAGTTCATTTCATCACTGTAACACACTGTAACAAGGTAGAACTATACATATTATGTAAATAATATCCCCATTTGGAAAGTTTTGGACTAACCTCTATATGTAGAATTCGTAGATTTGAAATCAAATCCCAGTGTGGGACTCCATTTTTATCATAACCTCTGAAGCCAAATCCAGCTGCGTTATTAATCGCCTCTGCTGCAAAAAAAAGGTAAGGAATTGTAGAAAGCTATAAAACTATTATAAATTATAGCATTTCTTTTCACAAAAAACTTTTTAAAAGTATATTTTGCAACTACTGTTGAAGCTATTACTAAACACCAAATACTCGTAAAACTTAATTTCTCCCTATTTCTACAATATACAACACAAATTATGAAAAAGTACATTTCAAATTAAATGTTTTAAAAACTATATAACAGTTGCTTTTCCTAAATCTGAAACCAGATTAGAATCCACACTTACATATTTTATAAGCTTCTCAGTACATTCTGGATATTGCTAATATTTCATATCAAAAATAAATTGTAAAGCTATTAAAGGAATTCTTTTCCTAGAAGTTACGATAATTGAACGCGTTAAATCATATGATTCGTATGACCATCGGGTTTTTAAAAAGAGAAAATACCCTTTAAATTTTTTAACAGATAATCATCAACATTTATCCAATAGTAGAGTAGCATAGTTTTTTGTTTCTTTCTATGTTTTCTATGTTTCTGTATCAAATTAAGATACGTATAACTGAGAAAAACAGCAGTATGATCCATTATAGTAATTGACTCATTTGCCATTCCACAAATTGGATTTAAATTTAATTTTAAAATGAATTTCAAAGTCAGATGTAAACAATTTCCTGAAGTCTACATAAAGGTATATGAACTAAGATTATCAAAACAATTTGGAGTACATTTAAACAAAACAAATACAACTTTTAATACTTCATTAACAATTAATAATTGGGTTACACCTGGATTAAGATGGAAACCATCATTTCCATGGAAGGCTCCCATACAATTAAAGAATGAATGAGATAGTGTATCATGAGCAAAATTTCCTAAGACATTCTGCTTAGCAATCACACTTATCACAAAACATATTTTATGTGTAAATCCAAATTCAAAACAGCTAATAAAACACTTTATTCGCCATTAAAAAACTAGTGCTTCTAAAAGAATTCACTTGCACGCAGTTCTTCCTCGGCCCACAAGAGGGCACTCTAGTAAACATTCTTTCAGCATTCTGTTACAAAACTTGTAAAAGGAACACTCTCCTCCTCCCTTCCCCCCAAACTTCTTACCCAAAGTCCATGCAAAATAATACTTCGGCCTGGCAGCCATTAGTGACAGGTATAGGTAGATAATCTTTGTAGGAAATGATGCTGTTGCTCTGAATTGGTCATCAATGTTGTATTCTACAGGGAAAGTTTTGCTAACAGTCATATGAAATAATAAGGATAGTCCACACACTACAAGTTTCTGCGCCACAGCTATCTGAAACATGCAAAATATAAGACATTGTGAGCATCTTTTATGCAGAAATGTTTTAAATAGAATTATTTATAACTGATTTAATATACGAAGCATATTGTTCTTGCGTGGTTAAAATAAAATAGACTTTCAGGGATGGGGAATAATGGCCCTTTATGGCTTGTGGACTTCAACTCCCAGAATTCAGCCGCCTCAGGAATTCTGGGAGTTGAAGCCCACAAGTCATAAAGTGCTTCAGCTTTAAACCCTACCTTTCCTATACCAAATTTAGACAGGGAGGGTGGACTACGTGGCTAAAAGAAAAGAACATCCACTTCAAGAAGTTATTGCTTCTATACAAGGTTAATAGATCCAATATCTTTTGCTCAACTAAAATATTGGATCAATGAACAGCTACAAATAATAATTACAGCAGTACAATAAGATAATACATGACCATGTATATAACCCTCACACCCACATACAATAATTTTGCAGATTACATTGTTGAATCACTACGCCAATCTATTTGTTAGAAATTGTAAATTATTATGGAAAATGTATCATATTTAGTCTGCTTTATCATATCACACATAAAATATATCTGTTCTAAAAAGACATTTGCTTCCTGGTGGAGATAATTTAGAAGAGCAACCTCATAAAATGGTAAAGGGTTGTCTACAATGTTTCAATTTAAGAACAATTGTTCATAGAGAAATTCCATTTATTGGTGGGAAAATAGCTTACTTTGGTAACACTATCTGCTGTTCCCATGAGAAATTCAGAGTTGATATCCATGTATTTTTTCATTCATTTAATTTATATTCTGCTCCAGAAAAGAGCTCTGGATAGACTTTCCATGTTACCCTTTTAAAATATGGAAGTAATTCACTTTCTAGTAGAATTAATATTTGCTCGTTTTAGTTAGGATGCTGAGGGCTCCCAACCAAGGAATGTGGTTTTTCTGTGGTGGTCGTCGTACTATGAAATAAGCTCCCCCTGGGGTAAGACTTGGATCATCAATAAAACCTATAGCCAGCACAAAACATGCAGACATACTTCTAACAAGATACTCCTGACATGCGAGAATAATCCATATCTTTAAAATGCTGAATTGGCTGCTAGATTTCCAGACCCAATCAAAAGGGCTTGTTATTAAAGTCCTTTAAGGCACTGCATTGGGTTGTATTTACCAGACTTAAATCTGGCTGTCCTTAAATATGGTCATTTACAGAGGGTCTATTGTAAATCCTTTCTGTGAGGCACATGAGTTATGAACTGGCACACACTTTCTCTGTAGCAGCTCCTGTTCTGTGGAACACGGATGTTCCCAACAAGCCAAAAGAGTTTGTTCCAGCATCCATTTGGCTTTTTAGTTGATTTATTTATGGGCAACTGTGCTTAAGTTTCTGTACTGTTAACTGATGCCATTATTTTAATTGATTGTGCTACTGTATGTCTTATATTTTCATTTTGACTTTCTTGTACCCTACCCAGATAAATAAATAAATAATGTACATTTGCAGTTGGCTTGTTTTTATTTTTAATTCAATGTACGAGGTCTACTCTCTTTTTCTTTTTTGCATCAAGTACTGTTATCTTTAGATTAGAAAAATGAAGGGTATATACAGTATATATAACAGGTTACAAGAAACTTGTTTTTAGTCCTTGCTGAACTCATCTATAAAGTCCTGGGCAAGAAGTTATTTCATTTTCTTTATAAATAAGATGAATAATAGTGATGAACATGATAATGAATGTATTATTTCTGATGTACCATTATTTCAACTACGTATGTCAATATTTAATAATAAACTATATGGAAAGGATTTTTTTGTCTTGTTTAATGTTGAAAGTAAATTCACAACTGTGCTGAGATCTAAAGTATTGCCTAGTTCTAATTCATGAATTTCCATTTAAGTTGTTAGTCCTTATCCTAGGCTAAATAAATGAAGCAACAATCTTATTATTCATAGTAAAAGTAGCCATTCCCAATGTAATGCACTCTCCAAATAGGTTGACTGTAATTCTCATAATTCATTTTCCTAGTTTGGGATTGTAGCGGTTGTAAATTCAATAGATCTGTAAAGCACCAAGTTGGGGAAGGCTACTGTACCATGTGGTATCTGCTTTATAATGTTTCTTCTTCTAGAAATTAGTTAAGCGAAGTGCTTACAATCGGGTGCCTAAATTTTGCATCTCACTGAAATCAGCTGAAATACGGTAACTAACCCTCAACCCACTGGACTTTAACACAGGCTCTTAATGACTGAATTAATTAAATGTTTTAATTAAACCATTTCAATGCTTGGTTGCCCCCTCAGAAAATGTCATTAGTTCAGTAAAATCTTCCAAGTGTAATAAAGTTTGTTGTGCTTAGATTCATTAAATACTGATGATGAAACTGCAAAGAATCAAGAGCCAAAAATATTTATATGAAGCCAGAAGCAAAGGGGATTTGTTCCATAGGAACATGGGAATATAAGAATAGCTGAAAGCTGTAAGAAGAAGAAACTTACGAAGATAGACAATAATTTCAGACAGTTGACACCACTTTGAGCACCAACAAATGATAGCTTGTAAAAAGGTATAATAGGAGTGAGATATAAAATAAATCATTTTAAAATGACGGCTAGTGTTTAGTTAACATGCAATTAGCAAATAGGCAATGTTATTTTAAACTTGTATCATGCACCTAACAAAAGGAAAAGGGGCATTCGTTAATTTTATGTTACAGAAATGAAATTCAAAAAAAAAAAAAGAAAGCTTATTAGATTAGGCCGAACACTGTTCTTTTCAACTAGAGCTTCCCATTTGCTGATCCTCATGGTGCAAGAAACTTAAACTTAATCTAAAAAGTTTTCGTGTAGTCTTTGTTTTTTAAACCAATATGAGAATCCAGCAAAAATATATATACACCCCACCTGATTTTAAACAAGCATTTCAGCAACACAAAGCAGAAGTGAAAATTTTATATAACCATATAAAACTGCAAGTTGCGAAGAGAAAATGCAGAAAATCAAGAGCTCGAAATCCATTCAAAGGATTTCCCCAAAGCACATAATATGCTATGAAGTACAGCCAGATTTCTCTTGGGGATAGGTGAAGTATCAAGAGCGCACACAGTTTTGTTTGATGTCAGAAAGCTAAGGCGGCATAAACCATAAAATATGTTAAGCAGATCAGCAATACAATGAAAAAACTTACCTGCCTGGAGTAATTAAATCACATTTTGAAGTAATGTTATTTACAGATCCTCACTGACAGATGCACTTATTTATACATCAGCATTTTCTAATATGTCTTTATAGAGGAAGTAAACATCACCCATTTATCAATATTTGTTTATATTATGAATAAAAAACAATTTTTATATTTGAAGTTGGAACTAGGAATGACGTTCTAAAATTCCTACTTTTTGAGAGTGGAAACTGGTATTTGCCAATAAGTAAAAACTAACATCTTCACTTTTAATACAAGTAAGAAAACAGCCAACCAATTTGTTTGAATATTGGCTGTAGGAAAGGTGAAAATAGAATATTAATGCCTTTCAAAGATAGTGAACAATCATATATGGATAATCTGGGGCCCAATAGAGTATATTGACATTTTGTGACTCAACATCCATGGGATGCATTAGTTACCGTATATCAGTTTGGAAAATTATTCTTCTTGTTGTAGTTGTTGTTTAAATCCTCTCTCTGTTGGGAAAGATGCAAACTTTCCAAATGAATGAAGGGAACAGGGATGGATATTTCTATGCATCCTTTGTTTGGAATAAGTGCACTGGTCATTCAGTGAGAAGTGATTTAATTACAAGTAAATTTGATTGCATCAGAACATGTAAACTGCAACTTTTGGGGGAAAAATAAGTTTCCTTTATCATTCAAGTCAGGTACCGGAAGATTTTTGCACAGTTATTCCCATTATGCTAAAATAAACTTTGTTATTTGCTTCAAAATATCAATTAACTTTGATTGTAATACAGATAGTCTTCGACTTACAACAGTTCGTATAGTGACCGTTCAAAGTTAAAACGGCATTAAAATGACTTACAACCATTGCATCATCCCCAGGGTCATATAATCAAAATTCAGACACTTGGCAAGTAACTCATATTTATGACCATTGTTGTTTCCCAAGGTCATGTCACTTTTTGAGATTTTCTGTCAAGCAAAGTCAATAGTGAATTCAGATTCACTTAACAACAGTGTTACTAACGTAACAACTGTAGTGATTCATTTAGCAACTGTGGTAAGAAAGGTTGCGAAATGGGGCAAAACTCACTTAACTGTCTCACTTAGCAACAGAAATTTTGGCCTCAGTTATGGTTGTGTAAGGAATATTACAAGATTCAAAAATAAAATGGTATATACATATATGTTAGTACGAATATATTAGTATGGATATGTGCCTTAGAAGTACCTGTAGTTAAGTGGGCCTCTTTAATTTCCTGTACAAGGAGATAAGGATATTACCAGGATGTAGCTAAGGAAGTTGTAAATCATGAAAGGGAGAAAATTAGGACCCTAGAAATGGTCTCGGATTAGTTGAGACCACTGAAGACCCTCCCAGGAGGTTGGAATTAGGTGAGGTATATAATTGTTTGCTTTGTGGAATTTCCTTTGTGTGATTCTCAGCTTTGAACATTCTTTTTCTGTTCATGTTTTGTGCTGAGGGTCTCACCCATTTTGCAAAATGCTTTCATTCTATATCATCTCTCTTTATTGCAATAAAGCCTTTCTGTTTTCAATGATCCAAGTTGTTTTATTTGATTGGCTGGAGCCATTCCAGACAAGGTTGACTCAGCCTTTCATCCTTCTGAGATAGGTTAAAATGAGGAACCAAATTGTTGGGGGCAATAGGCTGACTCTGTAGAACTACTTAGAGAGGGCTGTAAAGTGCTGTAAAGTGGTATATAAGTCTAAGTGCTGTTGCTATTGCTATTTTTATTTACATTATCGGGATTTTTGATGAGTTTTTCCTGTTTTAAATAGCTTACTATAGCTTAGATCTTACTGAAAATGTTTTAAAAGTGTTTTTCAATATTATTAAGCCATTGGAATTCATTGGAATATGGAGAGATGCAAACTAACAGATACATAACACCTACAAATACGTCCAATGGGAATAGGTGATGTCTTGGTGTTTTAATACACTCTCCTTTCAAAGGTATATTGACTCAATTCTTGCAATATAAGATTCCTGCAGTGAACTTCCAAGACATTTCCACCCTTTAAATAAATTCTCAGCTGTTGTTACAGATTAGTGCATCTGTGTTTTATTCCTAATTGTCCCAACCACTGTTGAAAACTTGCTGACATGAATTCTGAACCTCTGTCGATTTGCAGCTGACATACCTGTTGTTTATATCTTCTTTCTACAAAGCTTACCTATTGCTTAAATTTCTGTAGCACCTCCGTTTTACTCTTTAGTAAATAGCAGAACCCAACCCTGCTATAGTCATCTACAATGACCAGTGCATGTTTAGCTCCTCCCAAACTGGCTTGCATTAGCCCAACCAAATGCATGTACCAGTCCTAGAGTTCTTATTGTCTGCCTTGTGCTATTCTTACTTACTGGAAATACTTTGGACTTTGATGACTTACATATTGCACAGCCCAAATATGTTTTGCAACCTTTTAAATTTAATCCTTCTCCGAATTGTTGCATCTTTTGCAAAACTCTGAAGCTGGCATGGCCAAGCTTTTGGTGCAAGAGACCAATGCAAGAAACATGTGCCATATTTCCAAATGTTTGGGCACTTTGAACCTTTTGTCTCTGCAACACAAAGATTATTCTGTTTTATGCCCTGTGTACATCCATTTCTCTTTATGAGACACTTCCCATTTACAAATGTGGTCTCAAATCCTTGCTTGTTTAAGTTAGAGACACTCAGTAAATTATGCTCCATTTCAGGTACACATAATATATCATTAAACTTTGTTTCCAAACATGGAAATTTGCATGGAATTTTGCCTTTTGGCCATTTGCCAAGACCACTGCATCTCTCCAGCTGGATCCATTCTGAAAAACAATTTAGAATTGTTAACAATTGTTTGACTAGCCCCACTGACTATTAACCATTTGTCTCTGCTATTACAATATCTGACTTTTGTCACAGAAACTTGTTCATCTGCTGATTTTCTTCCTTGCAAATAACTTTTCCTTTGCAAACAATTCTTCTTTAAATGAGTCTCTCCAACACAAATGATCATTGTTGCTGGTCTTTCTGCTTAAAAAATCTTTGCTGGGCAGTATTCTGGTCTCTTCAGGAATCTTGTCTGTTGCATTTCCCTCTCTGCTCCTTGGGCCCCTACCTCAGGAATTTCTCCTCATGGCTTCTCCTAAAATGGTGCTTGTTCTCCTCAGCAATCAAGCAAGCCTTTAAGGCCTCCAAACATAATTCCTGCTCTGGTTTGCCCTCAAATAATGCAGACACAATGTTCCATGTTTTATCAAGGCTGTTTAACACCAACAGTACTTTCTGAGATTCAGGAGTCTGCATTCCATGCTGTTCTAACTCAACAAATACTATTTGCAGGTGTACCAAATGTCTTTCCGCAGATGCATGTGGTTCCAATCGGGCTCAGTATAATAGTTTGGATAATTGTACAATATTGCATGCTGACACACTCATATGCACACTTCTCAACTTCAGTCAGACTTCATTTGTATTTTGTAAATTAGCCACATTCAGGAATTCAAGCAGATGTAGGCCAGTGCCTTATCATGCTGACTTTGATCTGCGGCTACTAATGCTCCCCTGAGGTGGATTAACAATGATATCCCAGAGCTCCTTAGCTTTCAGGAAACATTCCATCTTTGCAGCCCAAAGAATATAATTATTCTGCCCCAACTGAGGCAGAAAGCTCTCCTTGAATTCAACAGCCATCCTGCAATCTTTTTTCTCTGCCTTGTTCTTTTTTGAGATTTGATGAAGGCCCACTTGGGATAGCCACATGTTCTGAGGGCTTCCTTGACATGTTTTAGTTCTTCTTTCCCATCTTTGCTGGTAGGCAGGCCTTCAGCTCAGTGGTATGATATGTTTGATGAACACTTCAAATTCCTGTGTTTTGAACTTGACCCAAGTATCATCCACATACCAATACCAGTGAATGGGTGGCATTCCTGTGAAGGAGTCTTTTTCTTTTGGTTTCTGGACTGATTAGATACTGCAAATAGCGTATTTTGTTTCTCTTCTCTAATGCTTTGGGATTATAAATACATCCAACAGTGAACTGAGATCTATAAAGTCTTGGGGAATTGGTGGGCCTTGTGGATTACAAATAGCAACTATTGAGAGAAAAAGAATGCCTGTAAACTGTTCACATGGAAGGTTTGAAGATACAGAGTGAAAATATTGACATGTTTTGAACTATTGTGGATTACAAATATAATTAACAAGTCCATATATTTTAACTGTAGTAACATAAATTGCCAGTTTTTATTATCAAATGCTTTCTGTACATCTAACATATCAACGCTATTTGTTTTTCAGGATGTATTTTATAATACTTCAACATGTTCAAAGTAAGTCTCATATTATTCTTAATTTGCCTTTTAGGTAGAAATCTATTCTGGTCTGAATGTATAAATTCATTCAAAAATCTTTTTAATCTCTCTACAATTATTGAAGCATATATTTTGTAGTCTGCATTTAGTAGTGATATTGCCCTGGCTTTTTATCTGTGTACAACCTGATTCTTCTTTCAGTATTAAAGTTATATTTGCTTTCAACCATGTATTTGGTATTTTGGCCTCTAACAGTACTTCATTATAAACTTCCAACATTGGCAAATTTAAAGTATCTTGTAAGCCTTTATAAAGTTCTGCTGGTAATACATCTGGTCCTGGTGTTTTATTATTATTTTTTTTCTCTCTTGATCGGCTCTATTAATTCCATCGTAGTTATCTTTTCATTTAACATAGCCATCACTGTTTCAGACACTTTGGGTAAATCAGCTTTCTCCAGGTATTGTCTTAGTTTTTCTTCTGACCCTGTCTCTTGATTATATAGCTTTTCATAGTAATTCTGGATTATTATTTTTTTAGTTTAATTTTGATGGTGAAGGATTCCCTTTTCATCTGACAAACTGTATCAGTTTCTTCTTTCTCCTTTTTCAGTTTATATGCTAACCATCTTCCTGGTTTGCTGGCATTTTCTAAGTAATTTTGTTTTGCTCTTTTAATCTTTTGTGCTAGTTCTTCTCTTTCCATTAAATTGAGTTTGTGTTTTATCAGTTCCATTTGTTTTTGAAATTTCTTTTTTGCAGTTCTTTCTGTAACACTATTTCCAGTCTTTTATGTCCTTCTGTTAATCTCTTTTGTGTTTGCATCTTTTTCTTGTTCTTTTTTGCTGTATAGGTTATCATGAATCCCCGAATATATGCTTTTACTGTATCCCATACATTTTGTCTCTTCTTTTTTATTTTCCTTAAAAAAGAAATCCATTTCTTTCTCCATTATTTGTATAAACTTTTTGTCTTTTAGTATCGCTTGATTCAACATCCATCTCACTTTTTTCCTTTGACCTTTCCATTTTATTTTTATTGGGTTATGATCCGCCCATATATTTGTTTCAATTTCTATCTCTTGTACATTTGTTCTTAATTCTGGTGTCATCCATGTCATATCTGTTCTTGACCATGATTGATGTCTATCTGAATAGAATGTATATTGGCTTTTCTGTAAGTTCATTTCTTTCTGTGTATCTTGAAATGATAATTCTTCTGTCATTTAAAAAAAAGTCCTATAAATAATCACACAATTATTGCTGTCTCCCTTCTTCGGTCATAAAGGATTAAAGTACAAGCCTGACAAGGTCATATAATAGGCTCAGTTTGTCTTCCAAATGGAAACCGATCATTATGGAAGTCAGATTGTCACAGTTTACCATTTCTGTTTGAATTTTTAACTTTTAAAGAGAAAATGTTCTATGCCTCTCAACCTTTCACCTCTTAGGAGAAACAAGATGTGCCTGCTGAGTAAAATGAGGGAAAACTCCTCTACCTGTCTGTTTCTTTTCCTTGAGCTGCTCCAAGCAGCTTAATAGGCTGTAAGGTATTTTTTCCTTCAATAAGCTTATTTGACAGGAGGCATCAGTCTCCAAGGCCAAACTGGATGCTCAGAGGAAAAATATCAGTGAATTTGGAATCCTTCATACTTTTCTCCCCCTAGTTAGGATTATTGGCTTTGACAATATTATCAGTTCAGGTAATTTTTTTCTAAAACCCTCCACCTACTTCTGAAATCACTCCTCAGATCTCCTTTCCTATGTCCCTCAAGATACTAACACAGACAAAATCTCCATAGTCCCTGATTCCAGCAGGCCATATGCTCCTAAACCTGCCTGCCCTTTCCTCAGAGGATATATTTTTCTCTTCACCAAGCCCAACGATATGTACAAATTTATATGCTTATTTGCAGAGCTGATAAAGCAAAAATTGGAGTTTCAGCTATGTTTGTTGTTGTGCTTTGCACATAGCCAATGAAAGACATAAATCTTTTCTTCATTGCTTTCATAGCCTTTCCAGCTGTCTCATTTACATCACATAACTGCCAATGTGATATTGTGGTCTATCTCCTTCTATTTTTCCATTTCCTATTTGAAAAGAGGATCAATTAGTAATCACCTTCTGAATCAACTATATCTTGTTTTCAAAGCCTAAACCTAATTGTCTAGGCAACCATGAGATTTCATTTAAATGCAGTGTGTGTAAGAGCATATATGAACATGTGCGTGCATGCACATATGCATGTACATGAACATGTATGTGTATGTAAACAATATAACAGCAGAATAACTTCCCTACTACGATATAACATGGATAATTTCTGTTGACAAATTACATGCTCTTCTCCCATTTGTGTTGTCACCTTATGATATATGCTGTGATTTATTGTGCTGCGCATCAGGTATCCATAAATCATTAAAAGAATTTTACAATGGGTTGCAGAATGGCCTCTAATGAAGTGCTTGCAATAATATGCCTTTTATAACAATTTGGAATATAATTTCCACTTTGCAAATGGATTAAGTAAAACCATAACTACACCTTTTTAAAGGTGTATTTATAATTTATCAATTGCTTGACCAAGTATTAACTTCCATCATCTTAATAATCTCTTTCAGAGATTAATATATAGTTGTGCATCTTTGTGTAAAAAATGTGTGTGTGTGTGTGTGTGACAAAGCCAATGAAATAGAAAGGAAATACCAGATTAACAGTAGGAGTCCATCAGTTTGTTCAATAAAGAATGTATGACTTACAATTACTAGTTCTCATTCATTATATATCATTTTACCTTGTTGGAAGTTAACACCCACTCCTCTCCTAGAAAAATGAAAATATTAAAAGGCAGAATATTTCCTGTAAAAGAGAAACAGAAAAATGAAATCTTAAGACAGAAATTTAGCCCTATTTATTTATTTATTTTATTTA